>VDFB02091052.1:0-19707 GCA_007258455.2 Sequoia sempervirens
TAGCTTCTCATTTTTCTCCAACATCATAAGCTTACTTAAAAATATTAAAAAACAAAAAGAATTTTAAATTATTCAGTTATTTATTTTTCTTTTTATTTTATTTTTAAATTTAATAACTATATATAGATTAATAATATAAGTTGACATGGTATAAATATTTTATCTTTGATTTTCTAATACTTTAACCAATTTTTAATTAATTTATTAACCATATAAAAGATATTAAAAATGTAAACTAATTTTTTTTAATCAAACTAAATTAAAATATAATATTTTTTCAGACTATTATCATTAAATTCTAATTTTTTAATCAAATTTTAATTATTCATAAATAATAGTGTTTTGAAAAAGGTGGTTATGAAAAACATCCTAAAAATCCTACCAATAATGATCTAGGTATCTACAAGGATTCAATCCCTGACCATGGGAAAAAATTACTCAGGTAAAGGAAAGGTCAATCATTCATATGACTCTATCATGGGACATATTGAAGAAACTAATAGCCACATTGCCACTATCACCTTTCCAAATAAGAATAATAAATGTATAGTTACTACATGACATGGAAAATTCACTCTCCAAGGATCCCCACTACAAACAAAAATATTGACTATGGTGTTACCATCTAAATAGAATCTTATAGATAATTTGAAGAAAACTCTAGCTCATATTTCCAAATTAGAACTCCTTTGCATATCTCATGCACATAAAAAGGTTCTTGAAAATAACTTCAAGCATTATATGTGCCTACCAACATAGATATTGAACAATTACAATCCATGGTAGGACACATTGCATCAACCCACCTCATGTTCACAAAAAAAGACCTTCCTACCACCTCATATCATAGCCAATAATTATACCCAAAATTCTATGTCCATAAGCATAAAATTGAAAGAGTCATGATAAATGATATAGTATGATTAAACATTTGCACACTAAAATTGGTAAAAAATTTAGGATACTCTGATGAGTTCATACAAGAATAAAAGAGCATTACTATTAGAGCATATGATGATGTCGATCATGAGTTAAAAGGAATAATTAGACTACATATCCAAGTTCATCCTGCAAATGTAAAAACTACATGTCAAGCATTGGACATTGATCTCCCCTACAAAATTTTCCTAAGTTTCCCATGGATACATGCCATGTAGTTCATTCCATCCACTTATCACCAATGCATAAAGTTTCCCTACAACAAAACAAAGGTAACCATTTATGAGACCCTTTCCCTTTTTAGTATTTCTAAAATGTAACAAAGACATACCAAAAATCCACCAAGTAATAATTAAAAATATTATCTCGTCACCATCATCCAATATCAAACCATCCATATTGGACTATTCATCCAACACATATGATACCCTTCAAAAAATAAAGTTCCAAATACATGACAAAGGTTGTGGAGAATATGATTTAAAAGGGTTCTTCTATGTATGACAAATTCTTTCTTCTCCTAAGACATGTAGTAAACCTCATCACATAGATGAGACCACTTCTATTATCAAGTATAAACCCATGGTATTTTCAAAGTGGTGATAGCTAAACAAAAAGGTCATATAGGGATATTTCAAAATGGTTATACTAGGAAGATAAATAAAAACCAACCCTACCAGTTGAGAATTATAGTAAGGGTTTCTAGATTATCAACAACATGAGATTTATAGTTCAAGGTAGCCTTGGAATTCATTGAAAAGTAATAAGACAACCCATAGTTCTAAAAAATATTCAAAAATATCAATGGCTTAGGTATGGGTCATTAATTAATGTTACCCTAGACATTAAGTGTGTCCTTAGGAAGGTAGTTTAAGTTTTTCTCATGGGTAAAACCTCTAATGACTCTTTCATGCACATCATCGACTTATTAAAAAACACATCCCTTAACACCATAACATCCATATAATTTAAATCACCCTCACAAGCCAATGACATTACACTTATTTACCCTTAGCTTATCGATTGCGACCAAAAAGGATTATTGATTCTAGACATACTTCAAAATGATGAAGTTATTACATAGTTTATATGAATTAGATAAGACATATCACCTAGATATTACAAAGCATTATTTGACATAAATATCGATATACAAGCATAATTTAGGGGGGAAATTAAGTCCTTTAGTCACAAAAGAGAAAATATAAAAATAATAAAATGATCCCCTAGTAAAAAACCACAATTGTGGCCATTTCAAATCAATAAAAAGTAAAAATAAAGGACATATCCAAGGGTGAAAACCTCTCTAAAGTTCCTATAGATGAAGGATTTGACCTCCCAAGTGTCATTGAACATTAAGAGAGATCTATAGTTTTAGTAGAAGAATCAAGAGACATAAATAATGGAATAATCGATAGTCTTAAAATCACACTTTTGCTACATCATTGATGCTTGAGGAAAAGGACTTTACATAGTTCCTTAAGATACAAAAATTCAACTTTACTTGGTCATTTGTAGACATGTCAGGACTTGATATAGCTTTGGAAGTCCATCATTTGATGGTTTACCTAGAGGCTCAACCAATAAAATAAAACTCCATAAAATGCATCCTCATATTTCACTAATAGACAAGGTGGAATTACATAAACTCATATATGTGGGATTCATTAGTCTTGTAGAATATTTAGAAAGGATATTAAACCTTGTCCCTATTGCAAAATAAACTAGGGGTATCCACATCTACAATTATTTCAAAGATATAAACAAGGCTTGTTTGAAAGATGACTTCTTCTTACCAAATATTGACATCATTGTAGATTTGATAGTAGGACATGAGATGCTTTCTCTCATGGATGGTTTATTTAGATACAATTAGATATTTATAGCCCAAGAAGACCAAAATAATACCACTTTCACATGTCTTTGGGGTCTATCAGAGGGAAATGATAGTAATTTTCCATGGCATATTCCACAATATAATTGAGGAATATGTAGATGACTTACTAGTGAAATAAATAATAAGAAAAGGACATTTGTATGTTCTTGGACAAATGTTTCATATATTAGAGAACTATTGGGTGGTGCTAAATCCTAAGAAATGTATCTTTGATTTTACTTTAGGAAACATATTGGGATACATTTTATCTCATATAGGTATTGAGGTTGACCCCACAAAAGTGAAAGAAATAATTCAAATGCCTCCACCAAAGAATCTAAAGAATCTTTGAAATCTACAAGGAAAACTATAGCCAATCAAGAAATTTATATCACAACTATCAAATAAATGTCATTCATTTTCTCATCTTCTGCATAAAGATGTCATATTCTAATTGGATAAGAAATGCCAAAAACCATGTAAACAACTAAAGGATTACCTAGCTTCACCACCACTATTGATGCCTCTAGTTGAAGGAAAGCCTTTGATAATATACATTTTAGCTACAATAGAAGTATTAGGACCTCTTTTAGCACAACATGATGATATTGAAAAGGAGAGAGAAGTATACTACAAATTAGTAGAACACTAGTAGGATATAAGCTTAGTTACACTCCTATTAAGAAAGCATGCTTAGTTTTTGTCTTTCCATCACAAAAAATTTGACACTGCATGCTTAATAAAAAAACTAAGCTTGTTGTGATACCTATGTTCTAGTGCTAAAAAGTTATGTGATCCATATGGACAGTTTTTACTACGGATATTTTGTTATCATGAATTTTGACTTTGATACATTTTGTTGTTACCATATACACATTCTACTCATGCATGTATGCTTACCCTCATCGATTATGATTTTGTGGTAATATGCAGATGTTTGAGCTATCTTGATGATATTTCTTGTCATCAATTAAGATTAATTGATTTTATGGATAGATGGAGTATGATGTGTTAAAAGGTGCATGACAATTGAGAGGGGGGGTGAATCAGTTGTCACCAAATTTAAACACAAAACTCCAAACACTTATTAACTTCACAACCACATTGTTATGTTATTAAGTATGAACATGAAATGTAGATAACATAAAGAAAAATCAACAAAAAAAACACCAGATTTTACGTGGAAAATCCAATGAGGGAAAAACCACGGTGAGGATTAACTCACAATATAAAGTGATAGCAAAACCGAATACAAAAGACTCACTGCCAAGGGCTCACTACCCAAATGAAAAGGATCACTACCTACAAAAAGGATTCACTTTCCAATAGGGAGGATCACTGCCTACAGATACAAAAGATAATAGAAAGATCCACCACAACAATTTACACACATCTACAACCTTGAATAGAAGATTGCAAAAACCTTCAACTCACTAATTTTAGGAATCTAACACAATGAAGTATTGTTGCCTCAACTCACTTTTGCACACTTCTTCTCTTCACTTGTTTCTTACTTCGTTACTTGTGTATATCTTAATCCTTCACATCTTGACTTGCATTTATACCATCTTCTACCTTAGAAACTTTCTCCAAGGTCATCCACATACGCTTCATTTCATAAATTCAAATTAGGTCAGCAACTCAATAGTCTCGTGGTGGAAAGGAGTGAGAGTGGACCAATTAAATAATTAACCAATACCAAAAATAATATCTCAGATCAACCACACACTTCCTTAGTTAAATTTTAATTCTTCATATGAAGTGTAAACACTAGGTTGGCCAAACCTAATGAAAACACAAATGAACATTGAAGTACACACTTCCCAACAAGAAGATAACATGTGGATGATGTAACATGCTTCATTATGCATGATAACACTTCTCAGGTTCCTTTAGATACATCCACAACAAGTGTAACGACCTTCGAACACAAAACTCCTTCCATCAATCCATCTAGAATATGCAAACACATACAACTACTCTAAAACTCAACTTTTGGATCCCTAAATCACAAACATCTTTGCTAGAACCCAAAGAACACTATTACAAGAAATATTCTAGATTTGCAAGACCGGACACAAAACAATGGAGGACTGTGGAGTAGAAACATTTCTCCCAGTCCATAGATAACCAACTCTACCAAAACAGTTCACACACTGGTGAACACAACTTTCACACTCCATCAAATGAGAAGCTAAAAATCAGTAGATATCACCATCAGATCATAAACAACAACCCTTCAGATCTGCACAAGCATAGGATCAACATAGCAGAAATGTGGAGCACATACCGAAGCACATTTTGAACCCATATATAACTCTAACTTCACTCTTTATTAATTTTATCAAATCACTTGGAAACTCATCATTTCAGCACATCTGCAACATCATAAGGATAACTCCATGTACTCATAGCATCTCAACAACATATCAACTATACATGCAAAATCTGTAACATACTAAACTATGTTGACATTAATGACAACACCACCAAACTTGCTCATACTTGCAACAATCTCCCCCTTTGTCTTTGATGGCAACACATGATGTGAAAAACCATCAAAGACAACTCTCTTCTTCTTCATGACTCTCTCTCCTTTTTTCTTCTACTATTTTTCACATGACTTTCTCTCCCCCTTTGATATCAATGGAAAAGATCAAAAATATTTTATTACTCCCCCTTAGGAGTACACCCAATCAACTCATACTGTAATAATAATAAAAATTCTACTCCCCTTGCAGAGTAGACCCATTCATCAATCCAGATAAATGAAGAATATGTGAATTCATTGGACTGATGCACCTCCATGTGCACCTAGTTTGGAGGGAAAATGACCCCCAACCTCTCCCTAAGATACTCAAAATTATCCTTCATAAGGATCGTAGTAAATATATCTACAATTTTTTCCTTCGTTGACACATACTCCATCTTGACTTTGTTCTCCAACACCTTATCTCTCAGGAAATGATATATGATAGATATGTGTTTTGTTCTTGAATGCATCACCAGATTCTTTGAAATGTTTATAGCACTTGTGTTGTCATAGAAAATACGAATAGGCTTATCACATATCACTCCATTATCTTTCAGAGTTTGCTTCATCCACAAAAACTGTGTAGTAGGATGTTGCAACAATATATTCTGCCTCTACAGTGGATAAAGAACCTAAGTATTATTTCTTACTCAACCAAAAAACCAATCTTCTGCTAAGAAAAAAAGCTTCTCCATTGGTACTCTTTCGGTCATCCACACAACCAGCCCAATCTACATAAGTATAAGCACTCAAGATGAAATCAACATCCTTAGGATACCATAATCAATAATTTGGTGTACCTTTAAGATATTGGAATATCTTCTTTACAGCTGTAACATGTTCCTCTTTAGGATCGAACTGAAATATGGTTGTAATGTAGCGTTATTTCTAACCCAAAGGATGCAAAATACAAAGAAATGAAAAAGGGGAAACAACACAACACCTCAAGATATGCCTAAGTTGACTTGAACAAAATAAAGATAAATAATAGATATACCTTGTCCAAGTGATCCTTTTGGTTGGCCCTTTGATGTAGCATGAATGTGTGCTCCTTGGTGGAAAATATGATGAAGAGGATATGCAAAGTGATCTAGATTGCAAGATGAATGCAATGAAAGATGTGGGTGTTTTGATAGATGAATGCAAAATGGATGTAGTGAAAGCTTCAAAATGCAACAATGGAGGATGCATGTTCTTGAGCTTGAGAGAGTTGAATGCTTGAAGAATTGAATGTGTGTTATTGTGGTTGAAAGTTATCAATGAACATGAGACAAAATCTTCCATTTTAAGGGAAGAGTCTCTAGAGGAATGAACGACTAGGATTTAGCCAACATGGGCAAGATGGAGGGTTGTGGTGAGTTGAGGAATCACAAGCCCTCACATCCTGCCATGTGGAAGAGGAGGTGTCACAAGGACAAGTGATGTGGAAAAGTACATGTGAGGTGGAGGTACTTTAAAGTACCTTGGGATTAGGGGAAGATCTCCTTAAAAAGGAAGTTCTTATCCCCATATGAGAGTGATGGTGACAAGTGGGGAATTTTAGAAAGTTATCTCTTATCATCATGGGGATGAGAGAAGTTGTTGGGGGAATAAATGTGAATTTAAAACTCACATGATTGGGGAGTACCTTGGGGATAAGACAAGGTCCTCATAAAGGAGGTCCTTGTCCCATGTGACTGATGTGACCCATGAGGGAATTTAGAATTTTCCAACCTACATGGGGAAGAGGTCAAGGCTTAATAAAGAAAGCACTTATGAAAGGTTGACTTGGAGGACATACCAGAAATGGCATGTAATTAGATTAAAGTCGTGCAAACAGGTGATTAAGAAGATTAATGAAAGATTAGAGACAAGTGGCCAAATATGGAGGATGTGACATTAATCCTGATTAAGGGTGTGTACATCCTAATCATGGATTAATTAAACTAATCTAGATTATAAAAAGATTATGGAGGACGTGACAAGGAGAGAGAAAAGAGGGAATTTAAAATTGATTTAAATTCAAAAGGTTAAATGATTAAATTAAAAAAATTGATATATTTATTTAATTTAGAGAGGAAAGGATGAAAGGTAAAGTATTTAATTATTAAATTAATAATTTTAGAAATCTTAGGCGAAGGGGAAATATTAATTAAATAAATCATTTAATTAATATGAATGAAATAGAGGAATAAAGGAGACAAATTTGACCATGTGGGAGTGGTCAAATTTGGATGTCTACACTGGAAACTAAACATACTACATGCATGATGTCTAGTTTGGTAGCAGTAAGATACAACAACCCACCAATCATGGATCTGTATTTAATCTGATCAGCTTTAGCAGATTCATCATCTTTACTTAGCTTACATCTAGTCACCATAGGAGTACTAACTAGTTTGGATTCATCCATTCCAAACTTCTTTAATAATTCTTTCACATACTTAGATTGTGAAATGAATATCCCTTTATTAGTTTAATTTACTTGAAGACCAAGAAAGAAATTCAGCTCACCAATCATGGATATTTCAAATTCTTTTTGCATTTCTTCCACAAATCTTTTACACATGCCTTCATTTCCACCAAAGATGATATCATCAAAATATACTACCACTATCAATATTTTGTTACCTTGCATTTTGAAGTAAAGATTGCTATCAGCAGAGCCTTTGCAGAATCCTTATTATGTCAGGTATCTATCCAATCTTGCATACCAAGCTCTGGGAGCTTGCTTCAGTCCATATAATGCCTTCTTCAACTTACAAACCATATATGGTTTGTCAAATAACTGAAATCCTTCAAGTTGTTCCATGTATACTTCTTCCAATTCACCATTCGAAAATGTTGACTTGACATCCATCTAATTTTCATTCAAATCTTTGTGGGCAAAAAATGCCAAAAACATTCTAATAGCTTCCATTCTAGCCAGAGGGGAAAATTTTTCTTCAAACTTTATGCCTTCAACTTGTGAGTATCCTTTTTATACAAGTCTTGATTTTTTTCTTATAACTTCACCATTTTCATTCAACTTATTTTGGAACACCCATTTTGAACCAATTATATTCTTATTCATAGGTCTAGGAACTAATTCCCATGTTTGATTCTTTTCTATTTTCTGCAACTTTTCTTTCATAGCTCTAACCCAACTCTCATCTTCACATGCTTCACACATAGAATTAGGTTCTATTTTAGAAAGTAAACACATATTTACCTCAGCTGCTACTTTACTTCTTGTCTTCACACCTTCACTCTAATCTCCAATTATCTTTTCCTCTAGATGATTCTTATGTACATACTTCAGAGTCTTAGAGACAGGTTCTGGTTCATTTTCTTCTTCTTCTTCTTTAGTCTATTCTTCTTCCTCTTCCTTATTCTCTTCAGGTATTGGTATGCCAATAGGATCATCTGGTTCCACTTCACTTATCTCAATAGGTCTATGCATGTCCTTGTCAACCTTCACATTAGCACTCTCAACAATCTTTCTTAATATTTTATTGAAGCATCTGTATGCTATGCTAGTAGTTAAGTACCCAAGAAAAATTCCTTCATCACATCTAGCATCAAACTTCCCAAGATTATCATCATATCTTTTAATGTAACATATGCTTCCAAATATCTTAAAGTACTTCACAGTAGGAGTCTTACTAGTCCATAACTCAAAAGGATTCTTTGTGTTGTTGCCTCTAATTTGAACTCTGTTAAGAACATAAAGGGTGGGTGCATGAAGTTGGTTGCACTTTTGTGGCCAAATGGGGATTTTTTTTTGAAAAGAGATAACGTGGGCACGTTATAACGCGCTCACGTTATGTGATTTTAAAAGAAAAAAAAGAAGTGAAATCTATATCATTTGCTTTTTACTATTTCTCAGCTCTGCCCACAGCCAAAAACCCTCACTTCTGCGCTCGCATTCTAGGAGGAAGGATTTCTACATATTTCATCAACAACAGTTGGATTTTCTTGGCAAATATGGCATTACGTTGATGAAGAGATGTGGGAGGTAAGTATTGTTTTCTATTTGTTTTGATTTTGTTAGTTTGAAATTGATTTTGTTTGTTTTAGGTTAGATTTGATTGTTTTTTTTTAATTTGTAGGAAATCCTACGAATCCTCAACAAGAAGAGGAGGAAAATCCTCAACAAAATCAACCTCCCCCACCATTCTCTCAATACCCTCCTGGCACTCAAGAAAATTTGAGGAGTGAAATTGAAAACAATAGAAAAGAAGTTGAGGATCTTATTAGTAGGTTGAGTAATCAAATGCTTCAACCATAGAAAGAATGCTTCTATAAATTCATTGAAAGATATGTTAAAATGTAGATGCAATCACTTAACAAATGTCACGGATGGCAAGATGGGAGGTGAGCAACGGGGCATATTATGCAGACAAATTATCATATAAACAAGTAAAAGATTTAAAAATTACTAAAGGTGATTTGTGCTCTCTATTCACTGACCCTAAAACAAATCAAAATCTTACCCTCAATGCAAAGAGGTTTCCTATTCATTAGTGCCACCACCAAGAGATTAAGAACCATTTTTATGAAAGATGGTATATGGTCTTTGATTACCCACCGTATAATAATTGTGAAGTCCCCCAATATTTTCTTAGGAAACTATACAGTGAGTTTGTATTGAAACAAATCCCAAATTATTTTGATATGAGGGAGTTCCAGGGGAGAGGTGGGGGGTCAGCTCAGGATAGGCCCGGTGCACAGCCGGATCCTACGTGGCAAGAGAGAGGACCTCTCGCTAAGCCGCCTCGTGAGCAGATTGTGATGCCTGCCATTGCGAAGGAGAGTGCCAACATAGATACATTGCAGGCGATCACAACTTTGAACCGGAGTGTCATCCATCACACTAGCCCTATTGTACAACACCATCCAGGCGATTCTTTAGGTGGTGGCCTTCGAACCCATGTGTGTCAATCTTGTGGGGTGACTTGTTCGTATGACCCTACCGACACTTAGGAGGGTGTTACACAGGATCCATATGCTACTATGCAGCCTGATCTATATGCATCTACGGGGATGGAGAGGACAGATGACATTTTGCATGATGCATATGACATTCACACTTAGGTAAAATTTAGCATGTTCATTGAATTTAATTTATTAAATTTTGATTGTGAAGTGCAAGATTAACTAATTTAGTTTTATTATTTTAACAAAATTGCAGGGTCACAGTGTAGACACTAGATACACCAATCATCCACCTACTTATTTTTGCAGTGCACCTATCAGTGGGGTATGTAACTAGTAAACAATTATAAATTTATTACATGTTAAGAGCATTGTTTTACAAATGGTATTTTAATATGTGATTTTGGATGTTGAACAAGGTAATGTTGGAGGTTTCAAGGAAACACCTCCTAGTGCTAGTAGATTTGATCAAACATTCATGGAGGTAATATAGAATAAAGAGAACTTAACTAATGAATTCTAAGTTTAATAGATTTGTGTAGTTTATATTCATATTGTTGGTTACGTTGCATTACACATCATTCAAACTCAAAGCATTACTTCAAATTCGATAACTAATAATTAGAAATATATAGTTTAATACTTGTACTCAAAATTTTGTTCATTAGATCTCATACATTATAAGTCATCACGTGGATCGCTATTGTAACTTTTTTGTGATTGAATAATTTGTTGTTTTATTTTAGGATGTTGGTGATAGAAACACCATGGCGTTCTGAGGGCAATGGATATTGGTGTTTCCTCGCTGCTCTGATCCTGCGATGGGTCTGATAGAAGGGGGAATTGTAAGGGGAAAATTACTAAATTTCCAATTTACATTACGTTGTTATAGATGAACTAGTTCTAGTGAAAAATAAAACCATTATTGATTCATAGTTTAATTCCTATGAATGGTTTATATAGGGCTTGAGCATGCCTGAGCATTGGCATGCAAATATTTCCATCATGGAGAGTGATCATGAGATGGCAGTAAGTGATTATTTTGTTAAATATACCATTTCTTATAATGTAATTTCTATATATTAATGTCTTTACTTCTTATTGTAATAGTTAAGACTTCACCAGGAGCTAAACTAAGAGGAGCAATAGGAGGACTCCTCAGTATACCAACAAAAATGGGTGATAGACTTATAAGCCATCGGGATGCATCAACCAAAGGGAAAGAAAATTGTATTTGAACCCGAGGCATGGAGAGAGAGAAATGAATTTTTGAATCTGAGCCCTTTGTTTGAATTACCTGGCGATTTTGTACATATTTTGTATTGGAAATATTTGACATTGTATGCCTATATATGGCATTTATAAATGGAAACCTATATGGCCTATTTCGTAATATATTTATACTTATATCGACATATATTGATGTATGCATACATGGCCTATTTGCTTTTAATACAAATCTTTTTATTGATGGTGTCCATGTTGCATTATAAATTCATGGTTCAATAGATATAGATTCACATTGTATTCCAAATTAATATACAACTTAACCATATACTTTTTAATTACATGTGAACATCAAAGTGTGAAAATTTAGCATGTGTTTGGAAGTCAAATGTAAGCCAATTTTGCAATTCTCAGTTCTTGCATACTCAATCTTATGGACTTATTCCTTCCTAGCACATATTGTGAATATTTCTCATTTGGGTATAGAAGACAAATTCCTCATTTTTGAACTTCTAATAGCAAGATATTCCTAATAATACTTTAACATTAGACTTACTACTCCATACTTCTCTTACATGCAGACCATAAAGGATTGAAAATTCTTAATTTGATGCAATGATAGTCGAGATGAGAATTTATATAACCATGCCTATTTTGAAACTTCACATCTATCTTGCATCAACAAGAACTTAGAAGTGCTACACATAAGAGTGGTTTTATTAGGCGCCTACTTCCCTAAGGGAGGAGGCATCTTAATTTTAGACAAAATTTTTTAAGAAGCAAACATTTTACCTAAAAGCTTCAAACCTAGATGACATATTTGGCTAAATTCTATCTTGAAAATTATCAATGCATTCAAACTCTAAAGGATTCTCCCTGAAAAGCAAACTTTACCCTTTTCCCAAGGAAAGAAATTGCAACAAGTTGCATGTGATTTATCTTATTTCTTTCTCACAGTTCCTAGTCAATCATTCATGGCTCAGGATAGTTCCATTCCAAGGCAAGGACACCCAAAAATCACTGAGATTCTTCTACAATCTGCAAGAAAAAGGTTTTGGCTCTTTCACAATGTAAATAATTATGTAACACTGTTTTCTTGTTTTCCTTCCACACAGAAAAATGTTCACACTTTTTAGATTGATCAATGATCAATAATGGCTGATTGTAAACACTTGAAATTTTTTATGTTTGAACTTTAATTTATAATTTTTGTATCATGACATTGAAGTATCACTAATATTTTAACATTTGACTATGAAAGTGGTGGTGTATTTTTGCTATGTTATTTGACTATTAATATGGTGGTGTATTTTGAACTTGATTACTACTGCAAATATGTATATATTTCTGATTTTTATATGTTTTTGTATTATCGAACCCAACCCCAAAAAATTTTTACTGAACCGGTGAACTGGGTTCTTGAACTTGAACCCGAACCCAAAACCGAACCAGTAACTTAGTAAAAAATAGATTTTTGTAGTTTATATTCATAACGTTGATTACATTGCATTGCACATCTTTCAAACTCAAAGCATTGTTTCACATTTCATAACTAATAACTAGATGCTGATAGATGACAAAATTTCAATTACAATATAGTTTTTACAAAGTCAACCTAAGCAGTTATGCAATTACTTCACATTGCATAACTAATAACTAGGAGAGGCGGTACCAATTGCATTTGGTTGTCATGGCATTCTATGAGACCACATTTCTTTGAGGCCATTTTCCACTTAAAAGCAGTTCCAGCGCCTTGTCTATACTACCACATTTTTTTTTCATACATGTCTACCAAAAGAATTTACATCCAAATGGTTAAGTGTTGCCTTGTTGCTATGGCTAAAGCCTAAAACAAGTGCTTTCCAGGCAGCTATGGATGTTTGGGAAAAAATCTGTATCAAAGCATAATAGTAAAAGCAATATCATAGAAAGCCGGTGAACTCTTTGAAAAAATGCCTCAAAGAAATGAGGTCTCATGACCTGATGGAATGCCATGACAATCAAATGCTTTTGATTGTCATGGCATTCCATCACCATGAGACCTCATTTCTTTGAGGCATTTTTTCAAAGAGTTCACTGCCTTATCTATGCTAACACATTTTCCATACATGTCTATCAAAGCATTTTATCAAATAGTTCATTACCTTGTTGCTATGGCTAAAAGCCTAAAACGGGTGCTTTTAGACAAGCTATGGATGCTTAGAAAAAATATATCATAGCATAATAGTAAGCAATAGCATAGACAAGGGAATGAACTGTTTGAAAAAAATGCCTCAAAGAAATGTGGTCTCATGGTGGTGGAATGCCATGACAAGCAAATTGTTGTGGATTGTCACGTGGCATTCCATCACCAATGAATCACGACTAACTGAAAACGACCAAAACGGATGGCTGCTGTCTATGCTACTACATTTTATCATACATGTTTACCAAAATAATTTTTATCAAAACCAATTTCCTTGTTTGCTATGGCTAAAAGCCTAAAATAGGTGGCAAAGCTATGGATGTGTGGAAAAAATCTGTATCAAAAGCATACTAATAATCAATAGCATAGAAAAGGCCCATTAAACTATTTGAAAAAATCCTCAAAGAAATGTGGTCTCAATGGTGATGGAATGCCATGACAATCCATAGCAATTTTCTTGTCATGGCATTCATCATTCCATTCCATCACCATGAAACCACATTTCTTTGAGGCATTTTTTTCAAAGAGTTCACTGCCTTGTCTATGTTAACACATTTTTCATACATGTCTATCAAAGCATTTTATCAAATAGTTCATTGCCTTGCTGCTATGCCTAAAAGCCTAAAATAGGTGCTTTCGAACAAGCTATGGATGCTTGGAAAAAATCTATCAAAGCATAATAGTAAGCAACAAGCTGATGCAATACAAAGATTTCCAAACCACTCAACAACTTAGGGGACTCTTGTCCCAAACTCATCTTGGAGAAGATCAAACAAAATTTTAACATTTCATCATAAATCTTCTTTTCATCCACTCAAAATCTCTTATCATTCATCATTCATCCTTCCAAAAATTTGTATTCCAATTGACTCATTCAAAGCAAAAACCCATTTTAGAAAACTTTGATTCAATCAATTAGATCAACATGCATTTCAAAAACACCATTTTCAACAAGGCACTCTTCCATTCAATCAATTCATTCAACTTGTCCCAAATAGTCAATCCATCATTACAATTGGCTTTCAGACTTTTACCAGACCATCAAGCACTGTGAACATCATTATTACAACTGATACAAATCAGGTACTTGCTCTCTTAACTTTGTTCTGACTGAACTTACAATTTCATGTATTATTTTACACCAAGTCTCCTCACTGTCCAACTGTCAAAACAACATATCTCACTTCTAAACCCTATCCAAGACTCCATACATCCCCGACACCATCACTTAGACATCATTATCCCAAAATCAACTCATCGATCACTATTAGGTCAAACTTCTATTCTCTGAGAAGTCAAGGCACTACTTCTTAATGAGACATTCATACCCTAAATCGGGTAAACCAAACACACTATTTTCAAAACCCAAGATCCAAAACACTTTTAGAGACCTCTTAATTCCCATGTCCTCATATCAAAAACTAAAAATAACTTATATTGAAGAAATAAGCAGTTTTTAGTCTTAACGCTGTCAAAAAGGCTACTAAAATAGGCCTAATTTTCAAAGAAGACCCCCTTAAAACATTCCAAAAACACTTAAGACCTCAAAATAGTCATTAGAAATAACAAAAAACTCCCAATTTATCCATTTTTAGGGATTAAAAGACTCCTTTTGACAATATATTGACAAACCCTTGTTTATAGGGTGAAAAACTCAAAAATGAATGAGGGTTTCCTATATAGGCTACATGCAAACCTCAAAACCTCTAGACAACCATTGGAACATGTCAAAATACATCTAAAAAGGCATTTGGAAACATCTTCTAACCCATGCACTTGTTCTTTCTCCACTATCATGCTGGAAACTGTTCATTTTGACTAGAAAACTCAGAATTTCTTGTGTAGCAACAACTCCTTCAAGGTATTCTTACTTTTTCCTCCACTCACAAACATAAAAAAATAACAAATAACCTATCCCTAACCTACTCCACCAATCTACTTGACCTACATTGGTGGAGTAGTGTGGAAATGCCTTATAAGACTCTCAAAACTCAATGTACAAGATTTTAGACCGAGCCATAAGAAGAATGCTCAAACAAACATTAAATTTATTGGATTCCTTTCCAAATGGATGCAAAAAAATGGTGATTCCACAACCTACTAGAAAAAATCTAAATTTGAACCCTCAACTCTTGCACAATTCGTACAAGTTAAGAAACAACTAAAAAACATAGAAAATCATCTAAAACAGGGAACTCTTTGTTAATTTAATTCTTCCAGAATACAATGATCTCTTTGCTCGACCTTTACAATGCTTTTAAAGAAGTTTCCAACCATCAAATACCTCTTCATCTTCCTTGAACGACCTATGACTCATCTTCTTCCTTGATTTTCTTGATTTTCTTGTTTTGTCTCTTCACATTCCTTCTTTTTCTCTCTTTTACATATTTAGCATTTTGACAATATTACACTTTGTGCTTTTTCATGCCTTGATTACATTTAATTTTGGCATTACATGGACTTAAATACATTTTTGACAACTTAGCCTTTTGAAGGCATTACATGACCTAGGTGCTCTTGCACCACAAGCTATGGTCTCATGGTTTTTTTTCACATCAATGTGATTTGATTCACATTTTTTTCACGTGAAAATCAGCGTGAACCAGATTTTGTATTATGGAGTTATATTAAGCTGCCACTTCGAAAACCAATGTAACAACGATACAAAATAATGTTTGAGACTACAAGAAGGCATCAAAATGGCTAGTGTACTACACAAATTCTTATGATTTAAAAAAATGTTGATAACTCTACTCAGTTGGCTTATTTTTTCAAAATCATACAAATTGAACCCTAGCATCAATAGACTCTATGTATCAAACTACCACAATTCAAGTTACATCAAGCCCATATCATCAAGACACAGCCTGAACAATAGGAGGAATGGCCTATTTCAACATACTACACTCAAACCCTTAAGGGATCGATCTGGTTGAACATAGCTCAGAGCGATTCCGCATGTTTGGGTGCGAAAGAGGACCATTCCTACTCAAATCTGTTGGAATAGTCCATTTGGTCACACGAGTTGTAGAACCAAAATTGCACCACCTTGCAACTTTCCACTGCTTGCATTTGACACTTTTTCCATCAACTGAAAACTAGACACCATGGGACAAAAACTATGAGATAACTAAAACTGAGAGAGGTTATTGTAGAGGGACCAACATGATCCCATAGAATCAAATGAGAAGTTTCTAAGTGTCACGTCGTCTGAGTAACCTCATGTTGAAGTTTGCAGCCATTTTTCCCTTTAGACACTTAAGGGATCGATCTGGTTGAATGTAGCTCAGAGTGATTCTACGTGTTTGGGTGTGAAAGAGGACCATGCCTAGCATAAAAATGCCTATTTGAATGCATTGGAACAATCTGTTTGGTCACATGAGTTGCAGAGTGAAAATTGCACCACCTTGCAACTTTTCACTATTTGCATTTGACACTTTTTCCATCAACTAAAAATTGGATACCACGGGAAAACCACTCTGAGATAATGAAAACAAAAAGAGATTATTATAAAGGGGACCAACATGATCTCATGGGATTAGATGAGAAGTTTATAAGCATCACGATGTCTGAGTAACCTCATGTTGAAGTTTGCAGTCATTTTGCCCTTTGGACCCTTAAGGGATCAATCTGGTTGAATGTAATTCAGAGCAATTCCACGTGTTTGGGTGTGAAAGAGGACCATGCCTAGTGTAAACATTCCTATTCAGATGCATTGGAATAGTCTGTTTGGTCACACGAGTTGCAGAACAAAAATTGCACACTTTGCAACTTTCCACTGCTTCCATTTGACACTTTTTCCATCAATTGAAAACTAGACACTATGGGAAAACCACTCCAAGATAACAAAAACCGAGAGAGGTTATTGTATAGGGGGCCAACACAATCTCATAGGATTAGATGAGAGGTTTATAAGCATCACAGTGTCTAAGTAACCTCATGCTGAAGTTTGCAGCCATTTTGCCCTTTGGACCCTTAAGGGATCAATCTAGTTGAAAGTAGCTCGAAGCGATTCCGCATGTTTGGGTGTGAAAGAGGACCATTCATAGCATAAACATTCCTATTTATATGCATTGGAACAATTTTTTTGGTCACACGAGTTGCAGAACAAAAATTGCACCACTTTGCAACTTTTCACTACTTCCATTTGACACTTTTTCCATCAACTAAAAACTGGACATTACGGAAAAAAATTTTGAGATAACAAAAATTGAGAGGTTATTGTAGAGGGGCCCAACAAAATCCCATAGGATTAGATGAGAAGTTTCTAAGCATCACAGTGTTTGAGTAACCTCATGCTAAAGTTTGCAGCCATTTATCCCTTTGGACCCTTAAGGGATCGATCCAGTTGAACGTAGCTCAGAGCAATTCCGCATGTTTGGGTGTGAAAGAGGACTATTCCTAGCGTAAACATGCCTATTCAGACGCATTGGAACAGTCTGTTTGGTCACACGAGTTGCAGAACGAAAGTTGCACCACTTTGCAACTTTCCACTGCTTCCATTTGACACTTTTTCTATCAACTGAAAATTGGACACTACGAAAAAATGACTTTGAGATAACAAAAACCAAGAGATTTTATTGTATAGGGTCCCAACACGATCCTATAGGATTATATGAGAAGTTTCTAAGCATCATAGTGTCCGAGTAACCTCATGTTGAAGTTTGCAGCCATTTTGCCCTTTGGTCCCTTAAGGGATCAATCCGGTTGAACGTAGCTCAGAGCGATTCCATGTGTTTGGGTGCAAAAGAGGACCATTTCTAGCATAAAAATGCCTATTTAGATTAGTTGGAATAGTCTATTTGGTTAGACAAGTTGGAGAACGAAAGTTGCACGACTTTGCAACTTTTCACAAGGCAAAAAGACACCTAACCTTCAAATCTTGCTTCCAAAATTTTACCAAACCTTTGTACACTTTATTCATCTTTATTTTGACATGAAAAAAGCTAAAACACCTTCTTACAACAATGTTTAATCAGATTTCATAATTGCTTGCACTAGAAGACCAAATTTGCGTGTAAGTGCTAAAACACAAAATCGGGTGTAACATGCAAACCACAATGAATCTTTACAGGATAAATACATTTTAGGGTACCTATTTTGGCCATTAAAAATATATATCATTTTTAGATACACTTATTTTGGAACACATGCCTGATGTCCCAACTTCTTTGCTTCTAAAGAACCCCAAATAGGCTATTTTAACAAAGAAAGTAGTCTTTAATCATCACCAAAATACCAAAAAACCTCAAAAAATATGTTTCCATGTGTAAAAACTCTCAAATAAATAAGTTTCAAGATGGAATACGCCCAACAATACACAAAATCTATAAACCCTTAATTATAGGGTGAAAATCACAAAAATCAGTGAGAGTTTCAAGTATTTCACTCTAAGAAACCTCAAACACTCTGGCCAACACTTGGATCATGTCTTATTATGTCTAAAAATTCTTTTAGAATCATTTCCCTAGACATGCATTCATTATTTCTTCCATACCTTGCACAAAACCTCCATTTTTGAATGAAAAACTCAGATTTTGGCTCTATAGCAGCAACTCCACCTTTGCATTCTTGACTTCCCTGCACAAAACGACTCAACCAAAACAATAAACTAATGCAGAAAGGGATTAGAATCTTTCAACAAACACATTTAGATTAGTCCCAAGTAATTTGCAAAACCCCAACTATCTATCTTGACAATTATCTCCTTTCAACTAGGTCTACTCCAGTAGCCATACAAACCATGTTTTTGGGCTTTATCACTTTAGCTTCCCAAATGAATTCTCAAATAAATGAATGTTTTTGAAGGAATATCAACTGATGCAGAGCAGGGTGGAGGAATACAATTTCAGACTTAAGAACCAAGAAACCAACTTAGGTTCATATATCTAATCTAGCTTCCATAGGGTCAACACTATAGTCTTCCAATTCACCACTGAACAACTAAAAGACCAATTCCTTAAAGAGAATTGTAAAAATATCCATTGATCATCCAAATAACATTCATACTTCATCAAGAAGATAGATCCAAGCTTCCACCTAAGATTCATC
>VDFB02091053.1:0-23279 GCA_007258455.2 Sequoia sempervirens
AAGATAATTTACACCTAAGGAATGCAATCAATTAGATAGCCCTGTATATGATCTATATGTGAAGCATCAGAAAAAAGAGATAATAACCATCCATGGAGCAATATGTTTGACAAAAATACATTATCAAAAATAGTGTATATTCATTATCTTCATATTATATCTTATATAGAAAACATACTTGAATTATATTAATATTGATATCTACACTCTTTTTTATATTCTACAATCCTAAAAAGTATGTTTATATCAATTCACAATACCCTCCTTTACTATAATTATATTTCACCTACTCATTGAATACTTACCTAGCTCAAATGCTTCTTTTTTCCCTCTAAGGCAACTACATTTTCGCTATTCAGTTACTTATTGTAGACATGCAAAAAAGCTTAATACATATCACACATCCCTAACTTCGTATTTTTGCATCATTTTCACCTAATTTCCTCTATTCATTAAATAATTTTGAATTATTTAATTAATTCATCCTTTTTCAATAAATTTTCTTTCATCACCCCTAATTGAATCATTTGTAATGATTTAATTAGGATATTCAAATTTTCTTTTAATGTCTCATAATTAAATAATTTTCAATTATTTAATATCTAATTCCCTTCCACTTGCATGGAATATTCTTTTTCAAAAGGGAATATTCTAACCCTCCATAATTAAATAATTTTGAATTATTTAATTATCTTAATTTTCCTCTCAAAGGCATATTCCAAGGGAATATTCTTTTTCAAAATTTCCTAGCCAACTTTAACTTCCTCGTTCATCCTCCACCCTCCATTTTTTCAAGATTTGATCTCCACCATCTATTTTAAAATATCTTAACAAATTTCCTTAAACTTTGGAGATATTTTGAGTTCAAACTAATTTCAACCCTTCATCCTTGATTCAATCACATCCATTAATCTCAAGATCAATTATCAACTATTGATCTAAAATTTGAAAATCTATAGAATAAATCCCATCCCTCCATAATGACTAACTATAATTTTGTGATCTAGATCATGTCACTTTGCGATTTGAGAACTTGGAGCAATCATTCATCTTTCATATCATAATTCAATCACCTCATCTAGGTCATTTAAGCTTTTACAATTCAATGGGAGCTATGATTTGAGAAATCCAACACACCATCAACCAATTTCTAAAATGGAATGCCAGGTTTGCACTTGTTTGATTTAAGGTTTTGAATTGGGTTTCATTTATATGGTTAATTTCTAGCTTGTTTTGCATTCTATTCCATTTGTAAGCAAGATTTGATACTTGATCTTGATTTGTGCATTATGAATTCTAACTCTAGTTGAATCATTCACATTTCATTTCCATTTTCCACTAGAACCCCACTTTACATTTTGGCATTCTTGGCGAGACCCACATCCTTGATTTGATGTTTTTTGTTGATTTTTTGGTGATTCACTAGGTTACAGTGGCATAATTGTGTGTTACAGTAACACATTTGACATTCATAGATTGCTACTTTTGTGAGGATCACCACATTGGATAGTTGCAAAATGGCACAATTGAAGATTTTGACATCTCTGGTCTTTGTGTTTGGAGGGTTTTTAACATATTTTTGCCTCTACTATAGATTGTCACATCTAATTACAAAGCCATGTTTGCATACTTTGTCACTTCTGCTATAGATTGTCGCGTTTATATGGTGTACAAAGCCATGTTTGCATACTTTCCTACTTCTGCTATAAATTGCCACATTTGCAAAGGTTACAATGTTGTGTTTGGGTAAATTGCCACTTATGCCTCTCTTTTTCTATGTATACTTTCTATGTGTTTTTTGTTATGATTTATGGACTTTTTTGGTTTGATATAGCCTTAACCCTAACATTTTTTGTCTATTGTGTCTCTTTTTTAATCCTAGCATATTTATGCAACATTATTGGATTTTATTGGGAGAAGACAATTTTCAAACTACTAACATGTTTGTGGTGTAGGGTTTTCATTGACCGTCCAAGACACATAATCTCAAACTACTAATCTAGTTTTCTCGTAGGTTCGCTTGCCCGAGATTATCAATCAAACTTGTACATGTTTTTTAATTTCTAGATTAAATAACATTTCAATTTGGTTCTTTAAAATTAATTTTTTTATCATGTTTGGTAGGCTAGAGTGTATGTATCCTCTCCCCTTGCGCTTCATGCTATCTTGGACCTGACAAGAAATACCTCTAGTTTACACTTTTTCTTTGTGTTCACCAAAGGATTTTTCTATGTACCCTCTCCCCTTGTGCTTTGTGTGATCTTGGGTGACGAGAAATAACAACATTAATACTTCCATTTTCTTATTTTCAGTAGGAGGCCAACCAAGGGATTTCATTATCCTAGAGTTTGTCCTCAAGCATAGTTTTTTCCTAGTGGGCTATATAAAGAGGTGAGAGAAAAAATTTATAGCTCAATCCAATTATGACATGTCAGACATTCCTCTATGGTCCCAGGCGATTCTAGACACAAGGAGTTGAGATTTTGATCTTACATGTGTACATGTGTTGGTATTTACAAAGTACCTCCGTTATCAGCCCTTACTATTTAGAAACCTTAAGAATTTTTTGGCCATCAAGCTATAGTGGTGCAATGTGATAGCATCATCACATGAAGCTACTCATTGTCGCATCTCAAAATTTTGCTTGCATTTAATAAATGTTAGTTATTTAAATATTCATGGAAAATGAAATTTATCAATTTGATTTGAGATTAATTTGAAATTTCAGTGCCATTTGAAATGTATGCATATTAATATGAAGGAATACGAAAGATGAATGTTGTGATATGAAATGGAATTGTTTCATTTCGAGCATTGGTTATTAGTTACTAATGAAACTCTGTAAGTGCAAGTGTGTGAATGCAGGAACAAGTTGAAGAACGAGAACATGGTTGAGGTAGGAGTATTTAGCCGGATGGCAATGGTCTTCTTGATGAAATCTAGAACATACACACACCATTGTAAATCATGACTTTTGCATTGAAATTTCAATATAGTTGAAATCACTCTTTATGTGAAATGGACTAATGAGTAAACAAGTATGCTTGTGGAAAAATAATTAATTAGATTACTTGTCCTTCTTGTGTGGGTGGACTTCCAACACACTATTATTTGCAACCATTCCTAAAAGCTTACAAGAGTCTTGATCCCAATAAATCTTATTTAGGGATAGAGCGGTCCAAAAATTAAAAGCTAGCTTATAAAATATTTTAAGATGATTCTTATGATCATCAAAGTCTTTGCTAAAAATTAAAATTTCATCTATATAAATGCATAAAAAAAATCACATCCTCTAAATATATATATGTATCTTCCACTAAAAACTAAATAAATATATAAAGTATATATAAAGAAATTATATATTTAAAAACTATTTTAGTTTATAGTGACTTATGAAGTGTAAATATAATGTAATAAAAGTGATTATTTGTAAGGGGACGAATTTGTTTTGCATAAAGTTAAGTTAAATAAATATATAAAATAGTGCATACATTAATTTTAAATTTAATTGTTAAAGAAAAATAATTAAAAAATGATAAAGTGAAATGATATTAGATAAAATAAAAGATAAATAGATAGAAATAGATATGTGTACTCAAACTCATAATTTCATGACAAGATATGTTAGTTGAAAATGTAGAAAATTAATGTCTAGAAAATAATGTCCTTGGTAGACTCATTACATCTCAAAACCATTACAAACTTAAAATATCCTATAGGTTAATCCCAAAAAACTTATGGTTGATCTTGAAAAATAAGGATTTTTTTCCTAATATATGAATTTGATCTAACAAACAAAAACAATTATACAATCTAATTTGTTGTAATCTCTACTATCTATATAAGGCTTCCATTAGAGAAAACAATAATTAATATACCTAATGCAGGCACCTGTTTTTATCGTGCAACTTTCAATGGATATTCATGGATATGTATATTTCAGGAAGCAAAGTACACGTTTTCAACTGGCATCAAAATTGTGTATTGTCAGCTAAACTTTAACGTCATCTTGTTTGTTAAGCTATAAAGTGAAAAAACGAAAGCCAAGTGAAAATCCGTTCTCTCACTGTCGTATGGCAATGCAAATGGTAAGAAGATGACGCCATGCAAAACAATATAACGTTAAAGTTTGAATATAATGGGTATCATGTACCCGCCTTTCACAGAGCCACTTGCTAAGTATTGATTTTCAATTCAACTACCATGGTTTCCTTCGACCTTTGCTCCATTTCATGTCAAGTTGAGAAAGAGGAGGTTGGGGGCACTTTGCTATAGCTGTTTTATCTGACTGCACAGCCACTATTTTCAATTTTATATCATCTGAATAAAAGCCAGCAGTATTATAAGGAAATTAGGAGCCTGTATCAACCATAAATTATTGATTTAATTTTTTTATTAAAATAAATTAATTTCTATCAATTTGGTCAATATAGATGGTCTATCGACATAATCATTCATTGTAACTTACCATTGCACATAATGAACATTCATAAATATTTTCAACCAATTATTATGCAACTTGGACTATAAATCAATCACATGTTTTGCCTTTATATACGAATACAATGAACATGGAAACATAGAGCTTCAATTAACGACCATGTGATCCTTATTTGTTTTTCGTGATCCTTGGGTTGTGAGTGACATGTGTGCACCCCATCAAACTAAGAGTTGTAAATGATTGAAGTGTGAAGCAATAACACTTGTGTCATTTCCTTTGAAGTTGTGAATGGAAATGCATAAAGATAACATAGTAGTTTTGTGAAGAAAATCATGCAAAAGATGGGTATTTCAACATCTCGGGGATTTGTTGGGCTTAGTAACCATTTTAAACTAGAAGAAGTATATGAGGTTTTGTTGAATGAAGAGTATAGGCCTAAGAAGATTAGAGGTAAGTCCAAAAATATTCCTCAAGCATTTATTACTAGAGGAGAATATAAGAATTACAATCAAGTTGTGTCATATCAAAATCAAAGACAACAAAATCAAGGCAATCAACATAAAAAATAATCAAAGGCAATAGAATTAATCATGGGAAAATCAACAAAGGCACGGTTTTAAAATGGTTAAAATGAGTGAGTAAATTACGATGACAATTTTAAAAGATAAAAGTCTATTACATGTTATTATCGTGGAGAATAAAGGCATAAAAGTGATCAATATCCTAGAAAATCACATGTGGGAGGGCAAGGAAAGTTTTATCAAAAAGTATAATAAAATTTTGATTAAGAAGAAGGTAAGTATAATATATCAATTTCCTTATTAGCTACTAAAAGAAATCTAAATAACACACGGTATAGTAATTTAGGAGCTAGTCAATATACAACTTACAATAAAAAAAATTTAATTATTTAGAAGTGAAAGGTACATGAATATTTCTTGGTGATGATAGTTCACATGAAATTGAATGAATAGATTCAATTTCAATGACAAATCTAAAAATGGTAATAGATTAGAAATAGTAGACGTGAATCATGTACTTAAGCTAACAAAAAATATTCTCTTAGTAAGTCAAATAACTCAACATGGTTATAAGGTGGATTTCTGTTCATATAAGTGTCTCATCAATAGCATTAGTAATGAATTTAATTTTTTTTCTATAGGAGTTGAGAGTGATGATATCTCCAAATTTTTAGCATATGTATATAAGACAACTTACACTACTATAGGTTCCACTACAAGTGAGTTGTGTCATCAAAGATTTGGTCACTTAAATTATCAAAGTTTGGCTATGCATTTAAATATGAATATGGTTGATGGACTTACTTGGATAAAGGTAAGAACAAATATGTGTATAAGATGCATGATAGTAAAACAATATAGAGACAAGAACTAAGGGTCTACATATAGGGAAAGTAAATCTCTTAATGTTTTCCATAATCATTTCTATGGGTGGATGAATTTTCCATCAATAGGAGGAGCTAAGTACATCTTACACTTCATTTATGTTTTTCATAGGAAGGCTTGGGTCAAATTACTTAAGCAAAAGGATGAAGTGTATGGAAAAATTGAATGTTTAAAGCATTATAGAAAATCAAAGTTGAAACATGATCAAATAAATATGAATAGATAATATGATAGAGAATATGTCCATAACAAGTTCAATTTTTTTCATATGATGAAAAAGCCTCCACAATTTATCTTCTCTCTGTTGGTTCTAAACCCATTTCATTGTGTAGTAAGAAGCAATTTAGTATTATTTTATCAACTATAGAGGTAGAGTATACAAAAATAATTGAGGTAACTATTTATAAATGACCTGGTTGCATGATCCTCTTTTAGTACTCAAGCAACATCAGGTAGAACCTTCTTTACTTTATTATAGCAATCAAAGTATAATTTTATTTTCTAGGAATATAGTGTTTAATGGTAGAACAAAGAATATAGAAGTTTATTATCAATAAATTGGAAATCTTATCTAGTAGTAGGTGTTTCATCTTCAATTAAATGTAGGATAGAGGAACAAATAGCTAATATTTTAAGCAAGGATTTATGTGAGATTAAGATTGTATATTTTATAAGTCTTTAGAATTATGACTTCTAATTCACATGAATATTTGATGGTTGTCATTTCTGGGAGGATAATTATGAATTTCTACCATTTTATAATTGAATAAGTGGTTGTCAATGGGTACCTAAAAAGGATTTGTGTTGGGACCCATATTTTATGGATTATAGGAGGATATTTAAAACTAAATAATAAATTTATTTTATGGTTGAATTGATAGAATAAATTAATTTTTATCATTTTGGTTAGCATACATAGTTTATCACTATAGTCACTCATCATTGCTTACTATACCACATAGTTAATATTTATAAATATTTTAAACCAAATTTTATGCAATATTGACTATAAATTAATCATGTGGTTTTCCTATATAAATACAAATAGAACGTAAGCAAGGAAATATAGATCTTCAACTAAAAACCAAGTGATCCATGTTTATTCCTCATGTTTTTTAGTTATGAGGGAAATATGAGTAAGGAGGAAGGGAGAGAGGTGGAGAGGGAGGGAAATAGCTGGAGAGGAGAGAGATGTAGATGTGTGATCTACCTACAACTTAGGGAGAGAGGGGTGAGAGACATAGGGGGAGATAGGAGTGAGAGAGGGAATATAGGGAGAGATCAAGGGAAGTATCAACATAGAGGAATAACAAGGGATGGAGGGAGAGGTAGACATGGAGGGAGTGAGAGGCATAGGGAAGGAGGATATAGAGATTTGATGATGTAGAAAGGGGAGGGAGAGAATAGGAGAGAGAGAAGAACAAAGAAAAATAGATGGCTAAGGGGGGATGGAAAAGTAGACAAGGAGTGACTAAGAGACCTATAAAGGGAAGATGTAGAGAGGTGAGGGGGAGAGTGAAGAAAATGAGAGAGAAGTTCATAAAGAGGGAAAGATAGGTGGAGATGGAGGGAAATAACTAGAGATGGGAGAGATATAGAGGTGTAAGATCTACAACACAGGGAGAGAGGGGTGAGAGACATAAAGGGGATAGATATGGGTGAGAGAGATAAGAGAGGGAAAGAGAAAGGTAAATATTGATAGAGGAGTAACAAGGGATGGGGGAGAGGTGGACATTGAAGGAGGAGATAGATAGGTGATGACATAGAGAGGGGAGTGGGAGGAGAGGGAGAGAGAAAGGGAATTATTGGTAGAGGAGTAACAAGGGATGGAGGGAGAGGTAGACATGGAGGGAGTGGGAGGCATAATGAAGGAGGAGATAGAGAGGTGATGATGTAGAGAGGGGAGGCAAAGAGAAGAGGAGTGAGAGAAGCATAAAGAGGAAGAGATGGCTAAGGAGGGATGGAGAGGTAGACAAGGAGTGACTGAGACCTAATTGTCAAAGCTATACTAAGGCCTACAAAGTGGAAGTAAAAAAATGAATTTACTTTGAAACATGTGTATAGTATGCATTGATGGACCCAAATGAAATGAAAGGAAAAAATAATTGTAGTTTCCTTGTAGGAGGTGTTAGCTTTCATGCAAATGATATTCCTTCCAATTACCAAAATAAAATTCAAAAAACCTAAGCCAAAATGTATGGAGCATAAGACTTTGTCTAAAGAAGTTTGGTACTTTAATATGTATTCAACAAGGGGGAAAAGCAATTTTCCATACCTTAAATATTAATGAAACTATTACCGATTCCAAGAAATTTATTTGTTCAAATCCACTCTAGTTCCATTAACAAGTTATAAATGTAGTTATATCATATTTAAATTGGAAGAAAAGTAGTTAATATATATATTATAATTAGTAGGACTCTATTCATTCATTTAGTTATTAATAATTAAAAATAGATTCTATGTGGGTATGAATCTTTCAAGGTGCAAGCACAAGTACACAAAGCTTCAAAAAGTGGTTATAAAAATTCACCACTCATCATCACACCCATTGCATCCTTCTTTGTATTATGAATTTATTGTTTTACTCTATTCTTGCAAATAGAGAGGAAATAATGAATTTATTTTCAAATTTATATTTCTCTTAATATATAATGAAATAATGAGGTTATAAACAAGGAGAAAGATATGGATAAGGAGGGATGGAGAGGTAGACAAGGAGTGACTAATAGACCTCTAGAGGGAAGAGGTAGAGTGGTGATGGGGAGAGCGAAGAAAATGAGAGAGAAAAGTTCACAATG
Source organism: Sequoia sempervirens (assembly GCA_007258455.2). Taxonomy (NCBI): domain Eukaryota; kingdom Viridiplantae; phylum Streptophyta; class Pinopsida; order Cupressales; family Cupressaceae; genus Sequoia; species Sequoia sempervirens. The sequence goes on from VDFB02091053.1 coordinate 8,649, forward strand.
AGGGAAAGACGAGTAAGGAGGGAGGGAGAGAGGTGGAGAGGGAAGGAAATAACCAGAGAGGGGAGAGATATAGATGTGTGAGACCTAAAACTTAGGGAGAGAGGGGTGAGATACATAAGGTAGAGATAGGATTGAGAAAGAGAATATAGGGAGAGAGTAAGGAAAGTATCAACATAGAGGAATACCAAGAGATGGAGGGAGAGGTAGACATGGGGGAGTGAGAGGCATAGGGAAGGAGGATATAGAGATTTGATGATGTGGAGAGGGGAGGGAGAGATAATGGGAGAGAGAGAAGAACAAAGGGAAATATATGGCTAAGGAGGGATGGACAGGTAAACAAGGGGTGACTAAGAGACCTATAAAGGGAAGATGTAGAGAGGTGAGTGGGAGAGTGAAGAAATTGAGAGAGAAGTTCATAAAGAGGGAAAGATAGGTAAGGAGGGAGGAAGAGAGGTGGAGAGGGAGGAAAATAACTAGAGATGGGAGAGATATAGAGGTGTGAGATCTAAAACATAGGGAGAGAGGGGTGAGAGACATAAGGGGGAGAGATAGGGGTGAGAGAGATAAGAGAGGGAAAGAGAAAGGGAAATATTGATAGAGGAGTAACAAGGGATGGGGGGAGAGGTGGACATGGAAGGAGTGAGATACATAGGGAAGGAGAAGATAGAGAGGTGATGGCGTAGAGAGGCAAGGGAGAGGAGAGGGAGAGAGAAAGGGAAGTATTGGTAGAGGAGTAACAAGGGATGGGGGAGAGGTAGACATGGAGGGAGTGGGAGGAATAATGAAGGAGGAGATATAGAGGTCATGATGTAGAGAGGGGAGGCAAAGAGAAGAGGAGTGAGAAAAACAGAGAATGAGATGACTAAGGAGGGATGGAGAGATAGACAAGGAGTGACTAAGATCTACAGAGGGGATAGGTAGAGAGGTGAGGGGGAGAGAGAAGGAAATGAGAGAAATTTTCATAAATAGATCATGTACACATCAAAGTAGGGGGGAAAATTTAAAGAGTCAAATTCTATTGGTTTACACTCACTTTTGGTCTTTTAATTTTACATGTTCTACATATAATATGACCATATCCTTACATTTACTACTCTTAATGTCAATAACTTGGTCATACAAGTGTAGTAGACTACAAACATGGTTTTGTCACATAAAAAAATTCACATGTAAAGTTTCATCCAACCTTTTCAATTTTTCTACCTCTAAAGCTAATAATTCCAAAATTTGATGTTGCGTGTCATCTTTTGTACCAAAATAATATAAAATGAGCACCTAAGATCTTATTTTTTAAGAAACGCTCTAGGAGATTAGTGATCATGAATAATCTTATTAAACTTGCTCTCAAAAATATTGTCAAATAGATTCACTTAGCTTATATTTGCATTAACAGATACTAAATCATCCTAGGTGTTCTTTGTCATTTTCTTGCATGTCTTCAATCTTTTACACAATGAAAAATCCCTACAATATCACAAAATTTCCATAATTAAATATGCTCACAACAGATCCCCACAAGATGCTATTAACACCCATTTATCTTAGATACATGTATACACAAGATGAATATAAGGGATAAAAAGTAATGGTGGATAAAACCACATGTGAAAGATACAACCTTTCCAAATTGATTTGAATTATAGAAAAACTTCATCCAAGACATCATAAACATTAGTATTAGATTGTCTTATAAACATCATTTCATAATTATATCTAGACTTAGATTATAGGCATGAACTAATCCAAGATAACATAAATTTTATTATTAGATTATAGGCATAATAGAAGATGAAACCTTACCAAATGGCTTAGATTGTAGGCATGACATAATTTAGGAGAGCATAAATAGTACTATTAGATGTCTTATAAACATCATTTCAATATCAGGTAGACTTTTATTACATAATCACAACATATAAATCATTTAAAAACAATCAACAAATTTTAATGAACCCTCCAAATCTTTTTATTTTCATTTAAAATTACGTATTTCAATAGCAAATTTAATTAATTTGGAGTGATTATCATTGATTTTTGATTACTTATCTTTTGAATTAGACTTGTAAATTAGCTAGGATGTTTTATTCCTCTAGTTTTGTTTTGTCCCCCTATTCTTATGATTTAAAAGTAAAACTCATCAAAATTATGTTAAAAGTGATGAATGGGAAAATGGATACCTTTTAGAGATATCACACTTTTCCACTCAACCATTCACTAATGTCCTAGGGGTCCTAATCGGATTGACTAACAACCTCACAAGGTGAGCCAATTCTCAATTACGAGGGTCCAAGGAAGGGGTTCTTCAAGTACTAAGGGGTTCACTACCAAGCAAATATTGGAAAAGAAAATGTTTGAAAACACAATGTGATATGAAAAATAACCTAAAACTAGAAATGTAAGCTAAATGAGAGATGCAAATGATGAAATTATGTAACACCAAGTTAGGTTATGTGTACTTGAGAAGTTTGGAGGTGTGACAACGACTCTAGAAATGCAAAGAAGCTGTCAAAAAGTGTTGTTGAGGACTAAGACACCTAAGATGGCGTATTAGTCCTGCTACTATTTTTTGGGGCAAATACAGAGTCTTCAGATGTTGAAAAAGAATCCTGAAGAATCTTTGAAAAGTACCCTGTGGAGAACTAAAACACCCAAGTTGGCGGGTGCTGGTAAGAAGTTGAGTCCACTTTTTGGTCAAAAGGTGGAAGTGTTTTCCCTGATTTTCAAAATTTGACACATTTGACTTTAAAATTTGAAGCACTTAGAGATGGAATCTTCAAAAAAGTCACTAATCATAAAATGTAGTACTTGGAGTCTAGTTTCCAAATATGTAATTTATTTCAATATCCATATGGTACAAATTGAGTTTCAATAGGCGTTTCTAAAATCCACTGTTTAAAAGTCACTTTTTTTACCATACCATGCACATGTACGACATCCATATTTTGACCTAAATTAACGTATTTTTCTAAATCCTTTTGGGAAAAGATTTGTGACTCATTGAAGCACGTTTTCGATATTTTTTTGTAATTTTTTATTGAATATTTTTTAGTTAAATTTTTATTAGGAATATTTGTTGTTTTGAAAAATCATGTACGACACACATATGATGACCTAAACTTATCTTTTTTATTTATTTATTTAAATTGAAAAGAATTGTCTGAAGTACATTCTCGTGCAATCTGTTTGTCAAAAATGTTATGTTGATCAAAAGTTATTAAAATAGTAAAAACCCCTGATATTTAAAGTTTATGGACCAGTTTCATCATAAGTTAATTGAAAAATAGAAAAAATAATCCAATTGTAAAAAAATTTACATATATTTGGAATCTGCATTGTCTCATCTAAAATAGGTTTTAATTTCGTCAAAAGATTCTGCAAAAGAGGTAATCAACAATATGTCCGAACTCGGTATTTTTCTCTGGCATTGCTAGGACCTTCAACTTGTAGGTCAAACCAAGTTGAAGGGCTAGATTCAGATTCCCAATGCTTTTCCCGAACCAAAATACAAGGTAGAAACCTGACCACAAAGCAAATCCAATTTCAAATTTTTAGAAACGAGAACCCGTTTTGTAAAGCGGGATCCCATTTCCCAATATTAAATTTCATGACCATTGATAGGGAAACAAGATCCCTTTATAAATGGGATCTTGTTCCCTTGTCAATGGTCCCCACATTTAATATTGGGAATAGGATCTCAATTATAAAGTGAGATCCTGTTTTTAATAAATGAGATCCCATTTTATAAAACGGGATCCCATTTTTAAGAAATAGGATCCCATTTTATAAATGGGATCCCATTGTTTTTTAACCCTATTTTTAAAAATTTATTGAAAAAGTTTACTGTGAAGTCAGCAACTTCACATGTATGGCCGAGTACGACATATTGGGTGATTTTTCATCAACTATTGTCTTTGCAGGTGGTGAACTTGCATTTTTGATTGATTTTTTCAAAGGAGGCATCATGTAAACCATTTTTGAAGTAGAATTGTGTTAGTTTTTTACTCGTTTGGAGGAACAAAAGGTCTTCAACTTGCAATATGGATTGAATTTTTCAAAGGAGGCATGAAGAAAACAGTTTTTAAAGTGGAATTGTGCTAGTTTTCTACTTGTTTTGAGAAACACAAGAGGAAGAATTTTGTCCATATAGGTCTTCAACTTCCAATTTGGATTGAATTTTTTGAAGAATTTCACTATTGACATTCATTTGTGCTTGAGAATTTTATAATAAAGGGCTCAAAAGATCGTAATAATAGGAGGAAGACATTGACTCCTGAAGAAATTGAAGCAAATAAAGAGAAGGAGAAACCAAGACAAATAGAAAGAAGAATGATAATTAAATCAATGAATGATGGTGGAGCATCCAATTCCACAACTATTGACTTAGATGAAAACATTAAGGAGACCATGGTTGTAGACGAAGCTAATTTTCAAAAAGTCAATTTGGAGAAGAATATGATTATACAAGCAAGTCCTACTATGTCTTCAAATCCCTCTTTCAATGCTATGGAGAATGTTTCAATATGCACAAATCCAGGTACGTCTTCAAATCCACATATTAGTGAAATGGTAAATTCCTATGTAGAAGTTATACAAGATGTTGGACTTAATGATGTTGACATTGATAATGTTCAGAGAGATGAAACTTTTATAGAATTTGTTGAAAATGAAAAACAAAAATCTTTTGTTGAAAATGAAAATGATAATGATCCTTTTGTTGAAAATGAAAACAAAAATCGTTTTGTTGATGAAAATGAAAATGAAAATCGTTTTCTTGATGAAAATGAAGATGAAAATGTAAATCATTTTGAAGTTGAAAATAAAAATGAAGATGAAGATGAAGATGCATTTCAAAATGAAAATGAAGATGAAAATATAGAATGTGATGTTGAATTTAATGAAAATACTTTTTTAAAAAAAAATTGAAAGTGGCATTTTCGATAATCTTCCTAGTAAAATTTCTTGGAGGAAAATAAGAACACATGTGAATAGAATATAAAGCAAATTATTTTATCATAAAAAATTGCATTTCAATGTCAACTAATGATGCAATTGATGAGAATGCAAAAAACTAGGAAAATAATGAAAAGGTTAGGCTTTTTTGTTAAACCAAAAGAAAAAGATCAATCATTAAAACATGTTATGTCTACTATTGCTAGTGCCATTCAATCTATTGGGAAAGAAAGTTGATATAAAGATAAAAATGTAGCAAGAAGAGCCATAACAATTGCTATAGTTAATAAAGCAACTTTGAATAAAAGAATGGTAAGCAATATTAGTGAAGTTTTAACAATACATCCTAAAACATTGCTAAGAGCGGAAAAAAGAAGAGAAAGTATAGAAAATGATCCTATTAACCAATGTTGGAGTTTTAGTGGTCTACTCCTAAGGTCTGATATGAAATTGAATGTTGAAATTAAATCTTTGATCGAAATAATATTGGCATGATAATACTAGGGTTTCATCTAATGCTAGAGATGTTTTGAAATTAAGGGTGGGCTCCAAAGTTCGCGATCCTCACCCAAAACACCTATTAGATACAACACAAACTGAATAATATAGAAAAGTTTGTGGTGATTTAGTTTTACCTAGTAATATTAAAATAAGTCAAAGGTCTTTTGAAAAATGTAAATCCTAGTATGTAAAAATTAATAAGCAACGAATATCTTGTTGTTGTAATTTAACACATGTTCAATTTTGTTATTTTTATGACGTTTTTCGATATATACGTTGTACCTTGCATACTAACATGGTTATACAAGAATGTGGGATTAATATGCCACCTGAAGCAATAAGGGAGTTTATTTCAAGTTTGTTTTGTGAAAGATCTAATGGTAAATTGTTTTATTTAAGTTCTTGTATTTCTAGACGGGTGATCCCACAATAGTGGTTTACAATTTTTGGCCAAACTGGACATTGAAATTATTATTTTTAACTAAATCTTCGCATTCGGGCACCTATAGTGGCTAAACCGTGAGGAATTTGAAGATGATGCAAACTAGAGTCTCGTCACATTTTGTCTGTAGATTCTAAAAATATTTTTTTCAAAATTTTTTGAATAAGATTGCACTTCTTTTTCCATCTCCCACGAAAACTGGTTTTTTTCAAAAAACAACATTTTTAAAAAGTGACACACACCGTATAACGCATAACTTTTTTTCCATGAAGGATAAAATTCTAATTCTTTCGAATTTAGATTTGTAACTCCGATATCTAGTGCTTCCACTTGGTTAGATAGTTTTAAATTCAATATTTTTCTTTAATCAAGTTTCAAAGTTAAACCAATTACAATTCAGACATAGCTGACCGTATAACGCGTGAACTTTTTTGTATATATCAAAATTAAAGTTTTTGGTTGGATCAAGGACTTCAATATCTGGTGCACTCATATTTTTTATTTTATTTTTTATAATCTACTATTTTTCCACATGTGCATAACAGAGACCTTCATTTTCGGTGAAGAACATATGTTTAATAAAACAAAAAAAACAAATACATAATAAAATCAAAACATACAAAAATTATATTCATTGGATAGCTCGTTCTGAGGACTATCTGATTCCAGAAGGGTTTCTAAAGACTTCTCATTTTCATCCTCAACCCGAGCTCTGAAGCGTAAAAAAATAGACTTTTTTTGTGTCTCAGGAGGGGGATGAGGGGCAAGGGGGGTTCAATGAACACCTAGGGGTTCGAGCGAACCCCTAGAGGTTCGCTCGAACCAGGGTTCGGCTGAACCATGGTTCGAGCGAACCTCTTTAAGGGTGTTCGCTCGAACCCCCTTTGCTATGCATTTTTTTGGTTTTTTGGCGGCCAACATTTGAAGGTGTTCGCTCGAACACATGTTCGAGCGAACCCCTAATGCGTTCGGTCGAACCAGTAGGTTTGTACGAACCCTCAAAATCAATTTTTTTGCTTTGGGGTCATTTTTTGTGAGTTTTCCTTCCTCACTTGAATTGTAAAGCACTATTATGGCTTCACCCAGACAATGCATTAGCTATGGAAATCTTTCATTCTTAAGAATTTGTATGCATGAAAGTGTTGATTATGATTTTGGACAACAATTAGTGGATGTTAAAAGATTTAAGAATGTTCACTATTCTTTAAAAGATGGAAAAAGAGGAAAGCGTTGTGATTTAGTTACAAAAAAAGTTAGTGTGCATGCATTCATGAGTGAATTTAAGAATAAGATTGTACCAAAATATGTCATGCACTCTCAACATGCTCGATGGCTTGATGGCCAATTTCATGAATGTAGAAACACATTTCCAATTCTTACTATACTTTCAATTGTTGATTTTGTGGAAAATTATACTCTAGCTCTACACGAGGAAATTCAATCATAGTATTATAATTCAGTGCAAGTAGCTATGTTTGTCCATATTGTTTATAGACATGCAGATGATAGCACTGAGGATGATAGAATTTTTTTGAGGAAGTATCATTTTTATTTAAGTGACAACCGGTTACACTCGTCAGAGTTTGTTCAATACTCTTTCAGTATATTTTATAGAAATTTTTAAAAAAGGGGAATCTATATGAAAGAACACCTCATATGGTCAAATAATTGTACAAGGTAGTTCAATAATGCTTGAATGTTCTATTGGTTAAGTAGGGTCCACAAGGAACTTAATGTCCAACATGTATGGAGTTTTCTTCGAGCTGGGCATGGTAAAGGAGAATATGATGGAGCTGGTGCGTGTGTCAAAAGAATTCTTCCTAGAGAACAATTAAAATTCAAGGATGTAGTAAAATTTAAAGATGCACGTGGGATTATGGATTGGTGTAATATAATATTATCTGCACCTGATTCGAGTGAGTACTCTACAATTCATCAATTCCTTTGGTAGGTTGAAGAAGAGAACATTGTACCTAGAGTTGATTGTGAGACAATCAGTGGATCTACTAAATGGAATTCATTTAGGAGTTCAATAGCAAGCACATGGACTATCTAGACAAGGGATTTTGCATGTTTTTGTCAGTTTTGTATCTTAGGAGACTGGGAAGCATGTGAAAATATAAAATGGGTTGAATAGTGGGAGCAAAGATCGTTGACACCTGCACAAGCACATGATCAATATGAAAGAACTATTGAAGAAAATGATCAAGTGTTTGCATCTAAAGACTATGACTGTGTTTTAGACCTTGTACAATAAGGTAATTTAATTCAATTTATTTCACTTTATTTCACTTTATTAAGTTATTTTTTAATACTAAATTATTTATATGGATATGTGGAAGTTATTAAATCAAATTTTGTTTGTAGGACATGTGTATGCTATTGTTGCACCCGAGGGGAATGAAGAGAAAAAAAAATATTGGTTGGCTTGTTGTGTGGAGACTAAACATAAGTTAATAGCACCTTGAGAAGATGATGATGGCTATCATTATCCAATAGGTACGGTGATCCCCTTAAGACATCCCCTTAGGAAAATTTTGATAACAAGTTTTTGATACCCTTAAGAAATTTTTTAGAACAAGTTTTTGATCCCCTTAAGAAAAATTTGAGAACTTATTTGATGATGATTTTCATGTTTTTGAATAGGATCGGTGGTGGTTGTTGGAACTTGGCTAGGAAAATACCTCACTAGGGCGAATGGTCTACCTGCATTCAAAGATTATGAAACACATAAAAATATTATACACTATTCACATTTGGTGGTGGCAACAAATATAAAACTAGATTGGTATTGTGGAAGACCTGCAAATAAAGTGTTATGGAAAATTTATATGGAAGAGCATGAGACAATCATAGATGCATTGCAAAAAAGAGGATACAGATGGTACAATGGAATAAGTAAATACAGGTAAATATAGTTTTAGTTTTATATTGTCCTTTTAAATAGATTAAATACATGTTTAGATATTGGTCAAGTGTGTTATTAGTTGAAATTGATTTAAATTGTCCTTTAATAGATCCTTAAGCCATAATCACAAAAATGATCTAGTCCATGCAGATTCAACCTAGACAACATGGAATACTTAGTAAAAACAAGTAATTATTAGTTAAATTATATTCAGATACATGTTTTGATTATATATTGATATTGCTTGTACATTAATAGTTAAAATTTATTTATTATCCTTTTTTGTATCCTTAAGCCATCATTGCATTGATATATCATACATTGAAACAAAAATGAGAGACCTACACACATGTGTGGAATACTTTTAAATGCAGGTGCTTGAGTTGTGTATATATAGATAGTTTTATATAAATTAAAATATGTATGTTTTGATGACTTCATTGATATTGCTTGTACCTTTTTGATATTAGGTGGTGTGAAGACCTACTACATTCTGGGCATGAGTTTGAGACGTTCTTTAGATGGCATATCCAATTTTGTAAACATTGTTTTGAGATGACATATATGTACATACATTCTTACACAATTAAATATTTTGTACAAATTACAAATACATGCACATACACAATTATGTACTCTATGTACTTTTACATGTATCTAAATCAATATTCTATATATTTTGTTTGTTAAATGTGCATATTTTCCTACTTTGAAACTTTATATTTGATTGTATAATCACTAAATATCATGCATAAATTATTGTTAAATTAATTATATCCTTAAGATGTATTAAGACCCCTTAATACATCCCCTTAAGACATTTTGTATTAACACATATCCTAAATATCATACTTAAGACATCACCTTAAGACATCATGTAACGCCTGCCACGAAACCCTAGAGAATGTCACACACATAACATAAGCGAACAATTTTTTTTTTAAAGCGTAATTAAACAAGTAAAGTAAACTACACTTATACATACATTCTCTAAGGTACGTGATGATGCTTTCTTACAATACCCATCACTAACAAAAGTTACTAAACATAACATAATATTATTACTCATGAATTAAAGATTGTCCATCTATTAATCATTAAAATACATCACATAAAATATAAAGTACAATAATGATCCATTCATACATTGCATCCATTCAATATTACAATTGCATCACTCATTTCCGAATGAGATAGTTTATACAAAAGTGTTACAATTACAAATTACAAAGATTCTCCTCGAATATAATTGAGGAGTGATAAAATTACAAATTACAAGGTATCCAACAGATACAAGTGAAAACATGATAGAATTACAAATTCACTGGTACACACGAGCTTTCCAATAATGAAGTACTTGTCATCACGAACAAGAACTGGGGACCCAACGGTGTAAGGTGCACGTTCCACCCAACCATGTGGTACCTGAAGGACCAACCCCCATGCTAGGAGAAAGTAAAAGAGCTTCCTAGGAAAAACCTACAACCTCTAGATAAAGGCAAAACAATATTAAACTACATAAGTAAAAAACTTATAAAATGGTTACAATGCTTCCAGATAACAATGATCTACTGTACAATACAACAAACTGACTTACGGTTGTCAATTCTGAATAGGAGTGTCATCACAAAGTTGTATGCGTTACCTTGGTGAATCTTCCTAGGCTCCGGCCTCCATCTTGGGTTACCCTGGTGACCTCTTACAAAACCCAGCCCCACATGCAATCCAATGTGGAATCGATTATCTTTCAGAGAAACAAGATATCGATCTTGCCATTCCAAGCCTTCTCGTCTCATCCCAAGTCTTTACTAGCCCTTGAGTCCATGAGCGAGTCATTAACAAAATTTAAGTGTTTAAACTACCCTTTTCCCCTAACATATTTATTTAATTTTCACTAATTAAACTAACTCTTCATGAGTTACCCTGACACCACTTTGTGTGTTGGCCCTCATGAAAAGCCACTCCCCTATTAACAACCTAAGGGATCAATTCCACTAACTTAGGGTAAACCAGGTGCACATAACCAATTACAAATACCAACTTAATAAGAATGTACAACACAACCTGTTCATTGAACTAGGTGACCGTACTTGATAAAATACCATATGCACTACCCAAGTTATTTCTAAGCTAAACCAACATAAGTTACAATCCCTAGATGTCTCAAGAAAACACATTTGGAAGTCTTACATAAAAAAATAACTCAATTTACCCAACAATGAGAATGAGAGAGATAACATAACAAAAAGACAATTTAGGCAAATTAATAACCTACTTTAGGATTTCCTAAATCCAAGTAAAACAATAACATTTTGCATGTAATCAATCAGAATAATTAATATTATTTTTAAAAAAGAAAAGAAATAAGAAGCTTAAACTAATTGTTTTTCTTTCAACTTCCTCGATTACAACTAATGTTAAAAATAAAATTTCTAATAACATCATTCTCTTATAAAATCAATATTTGCATCATTATAATAAAATCACCTTAAAATAATTATATACTTAATGTATATACAATTATATATATATATATATATATTTAAATATATAAATATAATTTAAATATTTATTAAAAAAACAATTTATATTCCAAAACATTAAATATATTCCAATTATTTACTAATTAACTATGTAAATAAAATATACACATATATATATATATATAATATATATTATATATTAAAAATAATATATAAAATATATAGACATATATATTTATATAATATATATTATATATATTATAAGTAATATGTATATATATAATTTATATTATATAAAAATAATAATTAAAAAAATGTTTAGTCCCAACGCAGGGTTAAACCCCTGTTGGGCGGCTGTGGTGGGCAGTGGTGTTGCCTCCATAACGGCCTCCCCATGGGGCGGCTGTGGGGGTAGCCACCCCCCCCCCTCCAAAATATAACATTAATTTTTTTTTTAATTCAAAATTAAAAAAATAATTCCCCTGTGCATTTCAGTACATCATTTTTGATAGAAATTTTTTTAACAAGGAAAAACTTCCCAAAGTAAAACATACAAAATTTCTATATCAAATATATGTATATATATATTCAAAATATATATATATATATATTTTCATTTTACAATCAAATTGGACAAATTTTCTACATAATAACTTCATTTTCTAGCACAAATTCTTAATTTCAATTTCTAAATTGTAATGGAAAATTCCAACTCCAAACATAGAGGTTTTCTAATTTCTTTTGTTCCTCTTTCAATTCTTCTATTGTAAGAGTTTGTTTCCCTACAAGGATCTAAATTTTTTCCATAATTTTCAACAGATATTTTCTAAGAATTTATAGCAAGCTTTCAAAATTTAAAATCCAAAACTTCTAAACAATAAAGCAAGAAAAAACCTGTGTTCTGAAGGCTGAAGAAATACAATTTGATGTTGTGCTTCCTGGCCAAATCCAAAATTCCATATCCTCTTTCCAAATCTCCACTTCCAGACCCAAAAATATATGAAATATAGAGAAAGCCTTCCTTTGTTTTAACAACAAATTTTCGAAAAAAAATAAAAATCTCTAATTAATTTTTCTCAACTTTAGTCAAATTTTCAAAATATCCCATCAACCACCATAGTTATTTCCCCCTTATGCATTTTCAAGATATTTTTCTCTTTTTTAAAATAATTTAAAACAAAATTTCATTTCAAATAAATTTAAATCATTTAATTATATGCACTTTAAAAATACAATTAAACTATTAGCTTAATAAATTTAATTGATTAATCTATTTACCCAACAAAATTAATTTAGTTAATTAATTTATTTACTTAATATAATAAATTTAACCACTAGAAATAAATTACTTTTCCACATAAATTAAATTAAATTAATTAAATTAAATTAAAGCTTTTAACCACTTTAACCTAAAATACATAAATAATCATTTACAATCCACTTAAACATTAATTTCCACATATAATTCCCATCGATAATAAATTATCAAAACATCAAAGATGACATGTATCAACAACATACCATACACAAACTGATGACACACTATGACAGAGTTGTGGTTTGACAAGGGAACCCCATTACTATCTCCCAATTAACAAAACCGTTGGGATATGGACACACTCAAACTTGTGAAGCCAGGTGGAGACGATGCCCTGTAGCTACAATCCTATAATCAAGACGAATGTCGTACATGGATAAAACATAACAGTCACACCGTGAAGAGAAATCATAGAATCAAAGGGCGCTCACATGCGAGTGATGTAATCCCATCCCCTTCATCCATATAGTCACATCAAGACCAACGAAAGTAAAGCATCATTAATCAACATATAAGCATATATCAATATTAACAACTATGTTAATCAAAAGAATAACATGAAACATAACATCCATATAGTGCATCATCTCATCACAATATAACATCCACATCGCTCTAAAGCCAATGATCATAAAACCATAACAAGGTATCTGAGTTTGTCAAAATAAACACACTAACAACATAGCAAACCGGAGGGGTGCTACTTATTAGTTAAATTATATTCAGATACATGTTTTGATTATATATTGATATTGCTTGTACATTAATAGTTAAAATTGATTTATTATCCTTTTTTGTATCCTTAAGCCATCATTGCATAGATCATACATTGAAACAAAAATGAGAGACCTACACACGTGTGGAATACTTTTAAATGCAGGTGCTTGAGTTGTGTATATATAGACAATTTTATATAAATTAAAATATGTATGTTTTGATGACTTCATTGATATTGCTTGTACCTTTGTGATATCAGGTGGCGTGAAGACCTACTACATTCCGGGCACGAGTTTGAGATGTTCTTTAGATGGCATATCCAAATTTTGTAAACATTGTTTTGAGATGACATATATGTACATACATGCTTACACAATTAAACATTTTGTACAAATTACAAATACATGTACATACACAATTATGTACTCTATGTACTTTTATGTATCTAAATCAATATTCTATATATTTTGTTTGTTAAATGTGCATATTTTTCTACTTTGAAACTTTATATTTGATTGTATAATCACTAAATATCATGCATAAATTATTGTTAAATTAATTATATCCTTAAGATGTATTACAACCCCTTAATACATCCCCTTAAGACGTTTCATATTAGCACATATCCTAAATATTATACTTAAGACATCCCCTTAAGACATCCCCTTAAGACACCCCCTTAAGGTGACCCCTTAAGATATCCCCTTAAGGCGTTTCATATTAAGATGTCGTATTAGGACCCTTAAGACATCCCCTTAAGACGTTGTATTAGGACCCCTTAAGACATTCCCTTAAGATGTCATATTAGGACCCATTAAGACAACCTATAAATTAGTGTTGGATGCTATTATTTGTTTTGACAGCTTATAAATTAGTATTGGATGCTATTATTTGTTTTGATAGCTTATAAATTAGTGTTGGATGCTATTATTTGTTTTGAAAACTTATAAATTAGTATTGGATGCTATTATTTGTTTTGATAGCTTATAAATTAGTATTGGATGCTATTATTTGTTTTGATAGCTTATAAATTAGTGTTGGATGCTATTATTTGTTTTGATAGCTTATAAATTAGTGTTGGATGCTATTATTTGTTTTGATAGCTTATAAATTAGTATTGGATTCTATTATTTGTTTTGGTAGGTTATAAATTAGTATTGGATGCTATTATTTGTTTTGACAACTTATAAATTAGTATTGGATGTGATGCAAGAGCATCCAGTGGTGTAAGGGAAATCTTGCATCACCCAAAAATAGTTAAATTTCAAGTTTCTTGGTTTTTAGATGTTTTTACATTTGGATACCCTTTTCA
>VDFB02091053.1:23379-48210 GCA_007258455.2 Sequoia sempervirens
TTGTGATGTCATTATTGACGGTGGGAGCACCGATAATCTGGTGTTAGAGGAGATGGTCACAAAGTTGAAGCTGAAGAGGGAAAGGTACCCGCATCCGTATCAGATTGCCTGGTTGCAGAAAGACCACAAAGTTTTGGCCAATGAGCAGTGCCTAGTAAAGTTCAAGATCGGGAGCTACCATGATGAGGTACTTTGTGATATCATTCCTATGGATGCATGTCACATGTTGTTGGGGAGGCCGTGGCAGTTCGATAGGCAAGCTATACATGATGGCCATGCAAATACTTATTCTTTGACAAAGGACGGGGTTCATCACAAGTTGAAACCCCTGAAGGAGACCGAAGAAAAGGTATGCAATAGTGCTAGAATTTGTTATGTAGATGGAAGAAATTTTTTAGAAGGTCTGAAGCATGAGCATGTGTGTTATGCATTGATTCCTAGAGTGAGTAAGGAGGATAGTGAGAAGGTTCTAGAAGAAGTTTCTGGGATGTTGGATGAGTTTCAGGATATTGTTTTTGATAATGTACCCGAGGGTTTACCACCAATAAGGAAGATCACTCATCAGATTGACTTGATTCCTTGAGCCAGTTTGCCAAATAAGGCAGCTCATAGAATGACTCCAGCAGAAAATGAGGAGTTGAATAGACAAGTTCAAGAGTTGTTGAGAAAGGGTTTGATAATGGAGAGTTTGAGTCCATGTGCAGTGCTTGCAGTACTAGCACTAAAGAAGGATGGAGATTGGAGGATGTGTACAAATCTCGAGCCATAAACAAGATAACAATCAAGTACGATACCAAGGATGGATGACCTGATGGATTGTTTGAGTGGAGCTCAAGACTTCACAAAGATTGATCTGAAGAGTGGATATCACTAGATCCGGATTCGAGAGGGAGATAAATGGAAGACTGCCTTCAAGACCAAAGAGGTATTGTACGAGTGGTTAGTCATGCCTTTGGGCTAAATTAACGCGACTGCCACATTCATGCTTATGGTCGAGGTACTAAAAGAATTTTGGGAAGTTTTGTTATTGTGTATTTAGATGATATTTTGATTTTCAGTAAGACGTTGGATGAGCATCCGATGCATATTCGAAGAGTCTTTGAGAAGTTAAGAGAAGAGAAATTGTTGATTAATCTGAAGAAGTGCAGTTTTGTGAAGAGGGAGTTAGTGTACTTGGGGTTTGTTGTCTTAGCAGAAGGTCTCAAGATGGACCCAGAGAAGGTGAAGGCTATTATGGAATGGCCTACCCCAAGAACTGCCACCGAGGTGAGATATTTCCATGGTTTGGCTAGTTTTTATAGAAAGTTCATTAGAAACTTCAAGAGGTATTTGTGGACCGACTGAAACAATGAGAGGGGATAGAAAAGAATTCAAGTGGAGCACTGGAGTGGCAAAAAGTTTTGAACTGCTGAAGCAGAAGGTGACAGAGCAACCTGTTCTAGCCCTCCTAGTTTTCAACAAGGTGTTTCAGGTGGATTGTGATGCTAGTGGTTGTGCCATTGGAGCAATGTTGAGCCAAGAAGGTAAGCCCATTGCCTATTTCAGTGAAAAGTTAAATGATGCCAAGAGAAAGTATTCTGTATATGATCAGGAATTTTATGCTATAGTTCAAGCATTAAAGAAATGGAGACATTATTTGTTGCCAAAGGAATTTGTTCTATATACTGATCATCAAGCCTTGTAGTACATAAATAGTCAGGGAAAATTAAATCAAAGGAATATGAAATGGGTAGAGTTTTTGCATAGTTATACCTTTGTTTTGAAACATAGGAGTGGGAAGTCAAATAGGGTTGCAGATGCCTTAAGTAGGAGGCATACATTGATGACAAAGATGCAGATTGAAGTGGTTGGGTTCAATGAACTCAAGACACTGTATGCAGAAGATCCTGATTTTGCAGAGGCTTGGAAAGCTTGCAAGGAACCTGCTACAGTGGACAAGATAAGGTGGCTGGATTTTATAATCTAGGATGGCATGCTATTTAAGGGAAGTCAATTGTGTATCCCGAGGAGTTCCATGAGGGAGAACCTGATAAAGGAGAAGCATAGTGGAGGAATGGCAGGACATTTTGGTCCGGATAAGACCATTGCCATTATCAATGAGCATTATTATTGGCCCCGGGCTTGTCACAAGATGTGAAGAAGTTTGTACAAAGCTACGGTATGTCGATGGCTAAAGGGAGTGAGCCGACAGGCTTATATCAGCCCTTACCTATACCGAGAGGCCATGGAGGATATAAGTATGGACTTTGTTCTTTATTTGCCAAGACACAATGAGGGAATGATTCTGCTCTCAGGTATGGAGGTAGTCCCGTAACAGCCCGCACTGAGAAAGATGGACCAAGAGAAGAAAATAAGTGCTGAAGTTGAAGATTTTGTAGAACACATCAAAGATATACATGAGAAAGTAAGAGAACATATTAACAAGATGAATATGTAGTATAAGGATAAGGTAGATCAGAAGAGGAGGTATAAGGAGTTTTAGATTGGTGATGAAGTGATGGTCCACTTGAGGAAAGAAAGGTTTCTAGTGGGAACATATAACAAATTGAAGATGAAGAAGTTCGGTCCCTGTAAAATTTTGAAGCGACATGATTCAGGGAATGCATATGAGGTAGAGTTGCTGGATGGATTCAACATTTCCCATGTGTTCAACATTTCAGATTTGACAAAGTATCATGAAGGTGGCGCAAAGGAAGTACCAATGATGGAACAGTGTGGGATTCCAGCACCTACTTCAGAAAAGGAGGAGATTGAGGAAATCTTGGATAGTCGTGTGGGAAGGAGTAGCAGAAACAGGCGGTATGAAGAATATCTGGTGAAATGGAAAGGAAGGCCTATTGAAGATTCATCCTGCTGCCTAAGGCAGAGGTTGACCATTTGCTTTCTCCACCATCGAGACATGATGGGGTCACTTCTCAAATTACCCTCGGTGTCTGATGTAGGAGCATTCAGTGGTGTAAGGGAAATCTTGCATCACCCAAAAATAGTTAAATTTCAATTTTCTCATTTTTAGATGTTTTTATATTTTTGGATACCCTTTTCGCCATAATAAAATTCCCAATTTATGGTTTTTATTTTCTGCCCCGGCTGAAAGATATTGCAGTTTTAGTTTCCCAGATTTGCACTTCTGGTGTACCCTTCGTTAGATATGAGGCACTTAGGATTTGGTGAATGACCCCAAAATCCTGCAATATCAGTGTAGTGGATTTCAAGCATGTTATTTACTTCGAGACCTTTCCAATGGTTCAAACGGTTCACAAATTGGAGTCCCGGATCAAAAGTTATGGCCTCGAGAAGTTGGCGCACTTTCTAGAAGATACAATTGCAAATGCTCTTTTGAAATTTGAACTTCATGTTGTAAATTTTCGGTGCCAAACTACCTAAACTCAAATTTTGATGTTGTTTTGGCTCCAGACTAATGAGGAGCTCTATTTATGGGCGGGTTTCTAATTTTGGATAACTTTGGGGACAAGCTCGCATATTGCGAAAAGGGCTATTCTCAGAGTCGTCTCAGAACTTTTGCATGTTGTAGAACTTGGGGATTTGAGATCCTTTGCATGTAAGAAGCTCCATTTTCTGAATAATAAAATTTTTCTTGTTTGTGGGTTATTTTCTAAGGCTCAGGCTACGCCCTCATCAGGATGCTATTATTTGTAAATTATGATTTATTGTCTAATTATTGATTGACGTGAATTGAATAAGTTCATTGACTAATTATTGAATGTACATATCATGCATATCATGTATGGGATCACTAAATTTGTAAAGTACAAATATTAAAATGTCCTAGTAATTTCAACTTTAATTTCATATTTATATTTAATTTCACATTAATGTCCTATATTAATGTCTTGACTATGAACATAAAATGCATAAATGTACATGTGTAAATTAAAATTTTAGACAATAATAAAGTCCATGATTTACAACATATTAAGTGCATGAAACCAATATATTAAGCGCATGAAATAAAGTCCAACAAAGTACTTGACCCATGAAATATAAAGTCCAACAGAGTACATGAGAAACCAAATATGTCTAGTCCATGAAATAATCAAATATAACCCATAAAATCATGTTTAGGTCATGCATTGTCTCTATAATCAAGAGACCTCTTCACACCATGCAGACTATGTGGATGACCTGAAACACTCTATACAAGAGAAAGATGAAATCAGATGTAAGATGATGAAAAATGATTTAATGAAAATTTAATTTATAATTCATCATAAAATTAAATTACCATCATAGTTGGGTTTGGATGCTTTGGTGCACCTGAACTAGCCTCTAAATTCTCTGAATCAATCTACATAAGCAAGAAAAAGAAAGTTGAAATTAGATGTAAGTCTACAATTAAAAATGATTTAATTCAATTTAATTTATAATTTATCATATTTTAATTGCACTATATTATAAGGTTGTGCACCCTCTTCTCCAGGACCTATTTGTACATGCTTAGCTACAAGATGTGTCTCATGCTATAAAAGAAAAAGAATTTAAAACATGTGTTAGCTCATATTATATATATGTAAATATTCAATTTTAAATTTTAAATTAAAGTTATTCAGAATATATAATTTGTAATTGACTTTAAATATAATAAAAAAAATTAAATTACCATGATATCTGGAGCCTGCTCTATATGTCCTCTTGTAGGTGTAGCTATGACTGGGTCAGGGTAGAAAGTCACACTAACATAGTCCTACAAGATCAAATTCAAAGCATGTATACTTGAATTAGGTTAAAATATATATTCAATTTTGCACATTTTGTGTAGAATTTTTTTTAAACAACCTAAAAATTAGAGGCCTCATGAGTAGCCGCAACATCTAAAGTTTTCCCAAAGCCCATTCTCATTGTTGTATCAACCTACACATACATGTAGACATTTTTAACGCTTATAATATTTACAAGTGTGCATGCACATTTGATATATAGTGAATTCAAAATTCATAATTGTAACTATACTAATGTAAGTTAAAAAATTTACAATATAAATGTACCTGCCCCTGATCTATGACACCCAATAGTGGAGTGCTCAACAACCCCTCAGGTGGAATTGACGTGGAAGCCGATTGACTCCCCTAAAACAACATATAAATATTTTAAACATATGTTCATGATTCAATTATAAATTTAAAAATCTTGAGTTAAAAATCATTTCATAAATAATTTAGAAAAGTGAAATCAAAATACCCCAAAAGGGTTGCTGACAAGGACTGATGTTGATGTATGTACTTGCGGAGTTGATGATTGTGACCAGATGAACTGAGGCAACTAGATGAACCACTAGAGTCTCAACGTCCACTCGAACTAGGTGTGGCCTAATCGAATCCATAGCATAATTGGTGGCAAATAGTACATACATGTGGGGCCCTTGACACTCCTAGAGTGGTACTCAGACCAACTCCATAATACACTCCTCCATCATCACCATCTCTATGCTCCCTACTCGCTGTTGTAGAAGCATGCTGATCAAGGTCTCTAGAAAGTGTACTAAGGGATCCTAATGTGGAGACCACCACAAGTTGATGCACAGGTGTGGGAATGGGAGGAACAAGAGCAACAACAAGGGGTTGGGTATGCATGAGGCATTAAGGATTAAACCTTTCCCCTAACCTCTATTGTGGCATGCTACCACCAATACCCTGAAATGATTTAAAAGAAAAATAATTTGGATTTTTCCCCATAACAAACTCTACATATAGTTTCCTCAAAACTACAATGGGACTTTCCAATTAGCATGTGGTGGACTATCAAAAACCATATACCATCTATTCCAAAACTGTGCACTCATCTAAGGATGCACACACCACCTCATGGATATTCTAGATTTATTAGCAGGAATGGGTTGCTGAGTGACAGGGTCTAGAAAGTATGGGGCTAGGTGGGATTTTGTTATTTTAAGGTCTAAAATTTGTCTATACGAGAGACTATTTGCATAATATTGTCTCATCTTCTACCTCTCTCGTTGATGCCTATCAAGATCAAAATCGATAGTCCTAATGGCATCCATAACGTTTTGCATCGCATATGCAAAACGTCTAACATGAGGAGGAATCAATGCTTGAATCTACATAGCATCAATTTTTATCTAAATGGATGCAACCTAATCATTTATACGTTCTTGCAAGTGAGCCTCATCAGATGCAATAGGTGCTAGAGGGGGAGGGGGAGGGGGAGGTGGAGGTGGAGGTGCCTGAGGTGCTGGATTGAGGATATCATCGATGTTAAATTGTTCCATGATGTCAAATATAAGTGCACCTGCATTAAATTATATAAAATTAACATACAAAATTTCAAAATTAATTTTTTTTAAATAGGATGTGCACATTATACATATACATTGATTAAACTTGAGCATGTGCATACAAAATTCAAAATTTAACATGTACATACATACAAATTTCAAAATTTACGATCTAGAACTATGCAATTTTAATGCATGTACATACTAAAAAATAAACTTGAAACATTCACAAAAATCTCAGTTTATGTCTAATGCATATATCTATATATATATGTTACATTTTTCCAACAGGAGAAATCATGATCTAGTAGATAGTCATAAAATATATACTATTAAAAATTCATCATTATAAGTTCATAAATTCCACCAAATTCATAAATTCATGTCACTAAAAATATCCATCCAACCAAATTTATAAATTCATCACAAAAAATATCCATCGAACCAAATTCATAAATTCATAAATATAAGATCATTGTCTTAATTTAGAAACTATTGTGGCTCTCTACTACATCTCTTCATTTCTTTGTGTTTTCCTTTTAAGAATCAAAATTTCTCCTCTCCTCTAGCCATTGTTGATGCTCATCTAAGATCCCATCCATAGCCCTAACAACATCAACAATGGTTTACATCCTAGATGCAAACATCCTCACAAGTGGTGTGACACATTCTTCATTTTTAATAATATTGATTTGATCTTGGATGGTTCTAACATTGGCATTGATTCGTACTTGCAAACAAGCACCATCAATTTCAACTGGTGGAGGTGAGGGGTTATGAGGTGGAGTGGGTGAAGGTGGAGGTGAAGGTGGTGGAGATGGATGGTGTGGAGGTGGATTGCGAATATTATTGAATCGATCCATGTGATCTCTAAGATATGAGTGAACCTGCATTAGATTTGTAATTTCAAAATGAAAAATACATGTTTAGGAAATACCTTTAAACCATTCAATATAAATGGCCTAATTGAATACAAATGATAAAATATGTAAGCATCATTTATGTCTAAGGCATGTTACTTGAATGAAAAAACAATAAACTATTAATAGAGGACAATTTATGAATGCTATAAGGTTTATGGTTTAGAGTTTAGGATTTAGGTTTTAGGGTGATAGGATGGCTTAAGGGGATGTATGTAGTAAGGTCCTACTACAAAATGACATGTATTTTAAGTGAATAAAATTTGGTGAAGATGCCCAAGGCAACCAAATTTCATTAAGGTCTGAGGCAACTTCACCAAATTTTATTCACTTGAGCCATGTCATTTTGTCCTAGGAACTTACTAGAAATAGATCCCCTTAAGCCATCCTATTGAACCCTAAACCATAAATTGATCATCCTAAATCATGAAATATCATTCATATTATAATCTTGCATGATCTTATTATTGTTACATTTGGTTGCCTTGGGAAAATTCACCAAATTTTGAGAATGTATTTGATCCCCTTAAGAAATGTCATATTAGGACACCTTAAGACATCCTAAAGTATGGCTTAAGGGGATCTATGTAGTAAGGTCCTAGTACAAAATGACATGGCTTAAGTGAATAAAATTTGGTGAAGATGCCTAAGGCAACCAAATTTCATTAAGGTCCTAGGCAACTTCACCAAATTTTATTCACTTGAGTCATGTCATTTTGTCCTAGGAACTTACTAGACATAGATCCCCTTAAGCCATCCTATCATCCTAAACCATAAATTGATCAACCTAGATCATGATTTATCTCATTCATATTATAATCTTGCACGATCTTATTATTGTTAAATTTGGTTTCCTTGGGAAACTTCACCAAATTTTGAGAACTTATTTGATCCCCTTAAGAAATGTCATATTAGGAACCCTAAGACATTGATTTATGGTTTAGGGTGATAGGATGGCTTAAGGGGATCTATGTCTAGTGAGGTCCTAGGAAAAAATGACACGACTCAAGTGAATAAAATTTGGTGAAGTTGCCCAAGGCAACCAAATTTCATTAAGAGCCTAAGAAAAAATGATGGCTTTAGGGTTTAGGGTTTAGGGTTTAGGGTTTAGGGTTTAGGGTTTAGAGTTTAGGGTTTATGGTAATAGGATAGCCTAATGGGGTCTATATAGTAAGGTCCTATGACAAAATTACATGGCTTAAGGGAATAAAATTTGGTGGAGTTGCCTAAGGCAACCAAATTTCATTTTAAGGTCCTAGGAAAAAATGAATGCTTTAGTGTTTAGGGTTTACATTTTAGAGTTTAGGGAACTGAGGGTGAAGTTTTGGTGTCCCTTGGAATATAATGGACTTCCAAGTTAGTGAAGAAAATTTTCTTGTGGAACAGTTGATTGAGATAGCTCTTGTTTCAAATGACCAACCTAGATCATGAAATCTCATTCATATTATATTCTTGCATGATCTTATTATTGTTAAATTTGGTTGCCTTAGGAAACTTCACCAAATTCTGATAACTTCTTTGATCCCCTTAAGAAATGTCATATTAGGACCCATTAATACATTGATTTATGATTTAGGGTGATAGGATGGCTTAAGCGGATCTATGTCTAGTGAGGTCCTAGGACAAAATGACATGGATCAAGTGCATAAAATTTGGTGACATTGCTCAAGGAAACTAAATTTCATTAAGGGCCTATGAAAAAATTATGGCTTTAGGGTTTAGGGTTTAGATTTTAGAGTTTAGGGTTTAGGGTAATAAGATGGCTTAAGGGGATCTATGTAGTAAGGTCCAATGACAAAATGGCATGGCTTAAGGGAATACAAATTGGTGGAGTTGCCTAAGGCAACCAAATTTTATTTTAAGGTCCTATGACAAAATGAATGCTTTAGTGTTAATGGTTTAGTTGGTAGAGTTCAGGGTTTAGGGTTTAGAGAACTTAGGGTGAAGTTTAGGTGGCCCTTGGAATAATGGACTTGCAAGTTAGTGCCTAGTTTATGAATATTTTTGATTTTATGAATAGATTGACTATTTCCATAATAGAAACACATAATTATGTATTATTACGATTGAGTTTCATGTATATTTTAACTGGATATCTTTTTAATTGAATATAATATTATTTTATTTAACATTTTTTTTATTAATATTTCCAACTTAAATGAAATTTATGATATAAAATTAGTTAATGTTGAAACAAGTATTTTATTTTGGATTGTTTGGAATTGAAAGAACCTAAAATAAAGAAAAGAAAAATATTTAGATTCTTTTAGTGTCTAGGTAACTAGTGCAAATTGAGATTTTAGACTAAACTAGAAGCCTAATTAACAAGTAATTGACTAGAATGAGGGTTAATATTGTCAAAAGACAACATAACAACACATGCAAACAAAAATGGAAACAAGGCATGACTAAGAGAGATCAAAACATAAAATAGAAATGAATGTTGAATATTATCTAATTAGTTTACAATTGGAAATGGATTGTACACTTGGATTTAGGAATTTGCTAACTACATTTGCAAACAAACATTGATGAAATTTATGAATTGTAACTATTCTTTAACATATTGTTTTCTAATCTAATTATAATTTAACATTGAAAGTAAAGTTTAACATATTGTTTTCTCTATACAATGCAAGTGAAATTTAAAACATTTAAGCAATGCAAATTAATTTTCTTGAGCTCAAAATTAGGGTTTTCAAAATCAAAATGATTTTTTCGATTTCAATTTAGGGTTTAATCAATTTGTTTCAATTCAATTTAGGGTTATAATCTAAGCAATTAGGGTTTTTAATGCAATTTTTTTGTTTCATTTCAAATTAGGGTTTTCAATTCCAATTTTTTTTTTGATTTGAATTCGGGGTTTCAAAAAGCTTGATTAGGGTTTCCAAATGCAATTTTTTTCATTTCATTTCAATTTCTAGAGTTTTGAAATGCAATTTTTTTTGTTTCCTTGCAATTAGGGTTTTCAAATGCAATTATTTTTTGTTTGATTGAAGAATTTAGGTTTCAAAAGCTAAATTTTGTTTCTAAAATACAATTCAAGTTTCATTTTTTCCTTTCCATTCAAGTTTCATTGTATCTTTTTCATCTATTTCTACAATTCCTCATTTTTACTGTTACAGGAAATAAAATGCCTCAAAAATCAAATAAATTAAAAAAAACATGCTAAAATCTATTCTTCTATTAACAATTTCAATAAAAAATAGAAAAATGCTAAAATGTGGGGGTGGAGGAGTACATGGAGGCTAGTTTTGCAGTCGCTGTCACCCACCAAATCGAGATCCCATGCACAAAGAAAATGAAGTTTCGTCCATTTAAAAAAAATAAATACCATTACAAAATGGGATCTCGATTTTTATAAATCAAGATCCCATTTTGTACTAATCGGGATCTCATTCCATGTCCATTGGTTCAGGACCCTTTAACAAATGGGATCCTAATTTTTAAATAGCAGGATCCTATTTGACATTTAGGCTTGGGATCTTGAAGCTAAATGATTGGGATTGTAATTTTTAAAATCAGGATCCCGTTTTTGCAATGTTGATTTTGTTTTTTTGGCTAAGGCAAAAAATTCCACGTTTCATGGACTCAACTTTGTGCTCTTACCTTGGCGTATTAGTCCCGTTTTAAATTTTTGAAGTCTCTAAATGTGGTCCTGAGGGTTGATGTTTGCACTTGCTTCTCAGATCTAAGGTCCTAAAACTTCTAGATCTGACCTATATGTAAGTTTCCGTAATGATAACTTTGACAGTGCAACTTTGCAACTTTTCAATCTTGGACTCCAAATCATCTTCAAGTCTTCAACCTTGATCTGGAAATACAAACACACAAGAGAGGGAAAACTTGTTGATTTTTAGTGAATGGGGGTTTTCTTTGGTCAAACCCCTTTTAGGTAATTAAACCAAATTATGAAATGAATGAAATGAATGAAATGAATCATTCAAAACATGAAATATTTAAATGATATCACCTTGTATGATGTCTTGTGAAGCAAATCTACAATCTACCATGTAGTGGCCATGAAGAATTTTGATAATGGATCCTTGGATATGGTTGCAAATAGATCTTCAATTCTACATCCACAATCTTGGCTCAACAACATGAATGGATGCGCTAATCCCTTGACATGATGCTTGAATCTTGATGATGACTCCAAATGCTTGATGATTTTTTCTTGAATGCTTGTTATCTTGTTATATGAAAAATGACTAGAGGAACCTTGTATTTATACTTATTAATGCTTAATATCTCAAAATTACACAATTAGCTGACATGTGAAGTCATTAATTAAAGGATGCCAAATCCTGCTAGAATTTGAAATTGGGTCTCAAAAATAGGCCAAGGAGGACAAAAATGCCCTAGGTGGCGTCTTAGTCCCAAGGCTCAAATCTCGGGGCACAGACTCCAAATAGGGGCCTATTTCGGTGGTTTCAAAATTAGGGTCCCAAGACCCATGGAGAATAAAGATGCCCTAGGTTGCATTTTTGTCCTAGTCCACAAATCAGGGACACAGACAAAAACATTAAATGATCATTTATCTTTTGATAATTTTTAGGATTTTCCATAAAAACATATAGTTTATTAGGCTTGTGGATACAAAATAGGACCAATTAAGCAATAAAGAAGCATAAATAAAGCAATGTGGGCCAAAACAAGTGTGAAAATGCAAGGGTATGCATTTTAATACACTACATTTAGCCCCCACTTTAGTGAGAGGATGAACTCATTTCAAACTCACACTAAAGTGTACCAACATTAGTAAGATAGGATGACAATGATCAAGAGGAATGAGCAAGCCCCCAGGATCAAGATCTTATTGAAAAACCAACATGAGTACAAAGGAACACACTTGCGGATTATATATGAAGCCATAATCAGATCACTAGCATACACCTTCAAAGATAGAAAAAGAAAAAGGAAAAAGAAAAAGGAAAAATGAAAAAAAAAAGGAAAATTGTAATAGATCAAGCTTTGATTGACCATCCAATGCAGTGGATTAGGTCTAGGTTGTTTGTCCAAATATTTTACAAGTGGAATGCGTTGTCCACTATGCAAACAAAATGCACGCTCACAAGGGCTAGTGGGAGCTAGGTGTCCACCAGGTGAGCCCAAAGAGGTCCATATCAAAGTCATACCCCAATGACTATGATATGGACAAAAAGAAAAATGCATGCTCACATGGGCTAGTGAAGCTAGGTGTTCACTAGGTGAGCCCCACAGGACCATATCAAAGCCATACCTCCATGAATTTAATAAGGTACAAAAAGAAAAATATAGCAAGGAAGAGGGATGTTCAAAGGGACTCTGGTTAGTTCATGCGAGGTCTCATATTAGGGAACATTGTGCTTAATGTCTCCAAGAGAGGATAAATACAAGGTCTCATCCTAGGGAACATTATACCCAATGTTTCCAAGAGAGGATGAGTGTAAAAGGTCTCATCTTGGGGAACATTGTATCTAATGTTTCCAAGAGAGGACAAGGAAACATTATGCTCTTAGAGGAAGTCAAACCCAATGACACCGCCAAGAGAAATACACATCACAAGAAGAAAGAAAATCACACAAGGAAGATGAAAAAAAATGCAAATGAAATCAATCCAAAATAATGCCAATGTATGCCACCACTTTAAAGAAATTTCTAACACCATGCTATGAGAAATTACTTTAAAGTAGCAAAGGATAAATGCTAACAATAAAGAGGACATGCGAGCTTATTTGGAAATCCATATGCCAAGTCATATGTTTCTGATAAGCTACGTATTGCAAAAGGTAGTATATGCCACATGTGAGCCATCTTAAGGCATGCCATCCACATCCCAAGGTTGCTCTTATATGTTCATGAAAGGTGATCAACTAGCTGAAAGAGGCAATGAAAATTGACATACAAGGACAAGGATAACTAACCCCTTGTCCCCACTTAGTGCAGGACAAGGGTGAGCCAAAATGATTGATGAGAAACATGCTGGAGTGAAAATCAATATCAATTAGAGGAATTAGGTGCCTCCACATAAGAAAGAGAACTAAAATCCTTAAGATGTTGGATTTTACAAAACAAAGCTTTACATTCATTACTAAAATGACCATGAATTCTATGATATGCATAAAATGAAGTCTTGTAATAAAATTTCTTTCGCGTTCTTGGAGGGAGAGAGATTAGATGATCTTGGAGGAGTCTCCTCAAGATACTCTCTTGATCAATAAAAAATGTTTCTTTATTTTCTGACAAATATATCTCTTGCTTAGTATTAGATGTCATACTTACACAAGACTCTGTAGATTGCAAGATTTTGTTCTCTTCTTTAAAGGAAGGTGTAAAATCTGATGACTTCAAATCATTAGTGTTTTACATGATAACATTAATGTTAAGTGAGTATTTATTTGTTTCTTTCATTTATTTTAAGGGAAAAAAACCAATACCACTAGTGTCTATTAGTTCAGGATGCACTAATGTTATTTGGCTTAGAAGAATATTTTGTAAGAGTGTTGATATTGAGTGAGGGCTTGTTTATTTCTTTCAAGGGAAAATAACCAAGACCACTAGTCTTTTCTTGCCTGTGAGGCTCTATAGGGACATGGATACCTTGTTTTATAGCACCAAACCCTTTTCCACTATATCCAAGTTGTTTCATAAGCTCATAACCCTTTCCGTCAATCTTTTTCATTTCTTTAGGATTTGGTGGTTGTTGATAGTCAGTTTCTTCGAAGTTTCTTCCGTAATTTGTTGTATTTTGTTTTAAAGTGGTTAAGGTGGATTCTTTTTAAGGGTCTTCCAAATTTTGTGTTGACATTACCACTATTTCTTTTCCCTTTTATGAATCTTTGTTTATGATATGGTATTCTCCAATGAATGTATGCTTGAAATCTAAGGAACCCCAATCATCTTCTAATAGCTTTGTCACTTCTTCAATGTGTTTTTCTTTGTATTTTTGTTGCATGGGTTCCACTTTTTTTTTGGTGTTAATTTTTTTAAGGGATTTCCCTTAGTTTTGTTGAGTTTTAAGACACTATAAGGCTTAGGATCAATGTACATTGTATATACTTTGTTTTTGTAGACATACTTCATTTTATGATGGAGGGTAGAAGGCACCACATGCATTTCATGAATCCATAGCCTTCCCAAAAGAATATTATAGGAAAGATCATGAGGAATAACATGAATAGGGGTTTATAACGTAGCCTTTCCAATTGTAATAGGTAAAGTTATCACTCCAAGCGATTTATGTACCACATTATCAAATCCCTTAATAGATAAAGAGTCAGGTTGAATTCTTGATTTATCAACACCAAGTTTATCCAAAATGCTTGCACTATACACATTTAAGGCCAAGAAATTGTCAAAAAGGGTTCACTTTATCCCTTTTGTATTGTATTGAGCTATGATCATGAAAGGATCATATTGTTTGTGCACTTCCAAAGCAGGGAGCTCACTTTGGTGGAAAACAGTATGAACATTCATTCTTTGTATTAGAGTTGCTATGTCATTCGGATTTGTACTAGAGTAAACCAAAAAAATTTGTAAGGATGTTTGAAGTATGGTGCGATAATTAGGTGAATTCTAAATCATGTCCCAGAGGGATATCTTTGCAGGAGCATTCTTAAGTTGTTCAACAAGATCATACTCCTTTCCACTATTCGAAGGAAAACAAGGGGGACCTAGTAAGATGGGACTAGGCAATGGGAGGGATGTTGAAGGTGTTTGTCTTGGTTGTGGATTGTTCCTAGTTTTGTATATATGAGCAATGGCATTGTAACTTAGTTGCTGAAAAACATTCTTTTTGGGTAGTTCGAGGATAAGGACAGGTTTGTTTTGAACTTGTGGTTTTTGAAAGGGTGGATAAATGATAAGTTTAGGTTTGAGAGAGTACTCCAAGGGGTATCTAATATGCATAACCTCAAAAGAATTATCATTATTTTGATGATCTCAATTAGTGAAGAGGAGTCTAAGGTTACTTTATCATCTTCATCTAAGGAATTACTATTGTCAAGGTTTTCATTGTCTTGCACCATGATATCTTCCAAAGGGGGAGAGTTTTTAGGAGAACCAAAAACTAAATTTTTATGATATTCAAAGGTTGGTTCTTCTTCAATGACTTCATCTCATGCAATGGAGTTATCAATGGTTGAGTTTTCTTTCTCAATAAGGCTTTCCCAAGGTGAAGGGGGAAAACTAAGATTCTCATGACTTTCATCGATCAAAGTATCTTCTTGACAATGAGGAGAGATACTAGGAGAAGGATGATTATGAATCTCATGATCACTTATGATTTTATTCCTTTGTTCCCTAATATATTCCAAAATAGGATAAGTAGGGGAAGGATCATAAAGAGGGTTGTTACAGACCTTAAATATTTAATCATCTAACATCAATCTATCATCCTCATCATTTACAATATCATTCTCTTCCACTAAGTCACTCTCCTAATCAAGAGGAGAATGGAGATTAGGTAAAGTAATGTTTAGAAACATGTCTATGATTTCATTTTCTTGTGATCTAATATCTTCCCAAATGGGATGAGGAGAAGATAAAATAAGACCTTCATGATTGTCAATGTTTGTATCTTCTTTCACCAAGATACCTCCGTCACTAACAGGAGAAGTATCGAGAGAAGTACAATTATCATCATCATGATTATCTATGTTTGGATTCTCTTCTACCACATCATCCTCACAAATAGGGGAGATAGGAGGGGATGTAAGTTTAAGACAAGCATTAAAATTTTAACTCTCTTGTGCTAAGAGACTCATAAATAGGGAATGCATTGAATGAATGACTAACTTTTTCTTTGCAAACTTGGAAAAGACCGAAATTAACATTTTTGAATAATAAGCTATGCAATCTTAAAATGTAATGTAAAGACTTAGAATGAAATGCAATTTTCACATTTCAACCAAGATAATGTATTGATTAATTTATGCAATGATTTGAAAATGGAATTAAGCAATGCATGAAATGAAGCACTTTAAGCTAGATTTAGTAAAATGCATGAAATGTATACAGTCAACTCACTAAAAAAAATGACTAATACCAACAAACGGAAGCATAAAAATGTTGATTTAGATCCTGAAAACTACAATCTAAAATTCCATGGGGACTAAGATGCTAGGGAGGGTGTCTTTTTCCTCCTGATGAAATTTGAAGGTTTTAGAAGCTGAAACAAATAACAAATCACTTAGACAGGGTATTGCAACAAAAAACTAGAGAGGAACTAAGACGACATCAAGGGAATTTTAGTCCTAATAAGGGTTTTTGGTAGAAAATCAAACAATTCTAGGTTGATAACAGTGTTCCTAGGTTGCCTTACCAGGGACCTAATGTTTGGAAACAAAAATTTGTGCAAATGAAGGATAAAAAAAGGTAACTAGTAACAAGCAATTGGATGCAAAAGTGAATGAATTTTTTTTCAATTTTGAATGCAATAAGAATGCAATGAAGATGAAGAACAATGAAATTTTCAAGATTTTAATGAAATTAAATGATGCAATAAAGTAAATATGCTACCTATATGCACTTTCACTAATGCAAATATAGGAAGCCCTACATGCAATTTAACTAATGCAAAATGCAAGAAACCCTAGATGCAATTTCACTAATGCAAGATGCAATATAGATCTAAGTACTTAATGGACTCCAAATCATAAATGAATGCTTAAAATTCAGGTTCACCAAAATGATGAATCAGAAAATAGATACCTTTTAGAGATATCACACTTTCCTCTCAACCATTCATTGATGTCTTAGGGGTCCTAATTGGGTTGACTCACAACCTCACAAGGTGATCCAATTCTCAATTCTAGGAGGGTCCTAGGTAGGGGTTCTTTAAGTTCTAAGGGGTTCACCAACAAGAAAATGCTTGGAAAATAAAATGTTTGAAAACATAATGTGATATGCAAAATGACCTAAAACTAGAAATGTAAGCTAAATGAGAGATCCAAATGATGAAATTATGCAACATCAAGTTAGGTTATGTGTACCTGAGAATTTTGGAGGTGTGAAAAGGACTCTAGAAAGGAAAAGAAGCTGTCAAAAAGTGATGTGGAGGACTAAGATTCCCAGGATGGTGTATTAGTCCTACTATTACTTTCAGGGAAAACACAAAGTCTTTGGATGCTAGATTAGAATCTCAAAGAATATTTGAAATATACCTTGTGGATGACTAAGAAACCCAAGGTGGCATATTAGTCCCATTTTGAATTTTTGAAGTCTCTAAATGTGGTCCTGAGGGTTGATGATTGCACTTGCTTCTTCTTAGATTTGAGGTCTTGAAATTTCCAGATCTGACCTATAGGTGAGTTTCTATGAAGATGACATTTTTGACAATGCAACTTTGCAACTTTTCAATCTTGCACTCCAAATGATCTTCAAGTCTTCAACCTAGATCTGCAAATACAAACACACAAGAGAGGGAAAACTTGTTGATTGTTAGTGAATGGGGGTTTGCCTTGGTCAAAACCCTTTTAGGTAATTAAACCAAATGATGAAATGAATCATGAAACTTGAAATATGTAAATGATATCACCTTGTATGATGTCTTGTGAAGAAAATCTGCAATCTACCATGCAGTGGCCATGAAGAATGTAGATCTTGGATCCTTGGATATGGTTGTGTTACCCATAAATTTTCCATAAATCATTATTTAGCTCATTATCCTTTTGTTTTGCCTAAGTCATGAACCAAACTTAGTTCTCGACAAACATTTTTCATCTATTTCAAACTTGGGTGGTTTTTGCATAAGTTTGTCAAACCTCCCATTTTACTACCTACCCTTCTTTTCTTTCTTTGGGTGGTGTTTTCTAATTGCATATAAAATTTCTTTCCCTCCCAAAGTGTTCGTACGAAACCAATTAAGTCATAAGTTAAATTTTGGAAGCTTCATTCACAAGTCACACCTTTGGGCGACATTATCTAAGCCTTTTTGAACCTAGGCGGGCTTTTGTTTGGTTCTGCAAACCACTAGTTTTGTCGCCTATGGAGGATTACATTGATTATTCAATTATTATCAAACTAGTTACTAATCCATGATATTATATAGAAAAAAACTAGTATTTTCGAGCATAATATGAATAGAAAATAACCAAGACATGAATGTAAAGACAAAAATAAATCCAAAAAGATATATTTTATTGGGTATGTGTAGGATCATCATG
The DNA here is from genome assembly GCA_007258455.2 of Sequoia sempervirens. Lineage (NCBI taxonomy): Eukaryota > Viridiplantae > Streptophyta > Pinopsida > Cupressales > Cupressaceae > Sequoia > Sequoia sempervirens. Next base: position 41,697 of record VDFB02091053.1, read on the forward strand.
GAAAAATAGGCCCTTAAGTGGTAATGAAATTCATAAAAGTTAGAGTTAGGAAACTTGACACAAAAAAATGAATAAGTTGTCTATATTATTTCAAAAATATGTAAGAATAGAATTTGTAGCAAATTGAATGTAGTTTCTAAACTACCAGGTTTATTTAAAAAAAAATCTATTTTGTGAAAATTTGAAATTTCAATGCAATAGCACTTAAATTTCAGGGAAAAAATAAGAAGTAGGTATTTGTCTGTCCACCCTAACCACAATAAAATGATAATATTTTGTTATAAGATTTTAGATATAAGTAGAGGACTCATGTCCCAATGTGATGCATATTTTTTTGTAATTTTTTTCCAAGTAAATAATTAATTATGAATTTTTTATTACAACTTTTTAAAAATATAAAAATTTGTATGTTTGACCACCTTAACTTCATCAAAACTTCATGAAATTCAATTTTTTTTAATGCTATAGTATGAAAATCATAGAATGTGACACATGTTTCAGATTCAAAAAATGTGATACCGTTTGAAAGCTATAGATGTTTTTCAATCAGCCAATCAATCAGGACTTTAGTCGTAATTCAAATAGAAAATGAATAATAATTATTTATTAAATTCAAAGTAATGCATAATCTATATTGGTGGAAAGTTGAGAATCTCCTTTAAAAACCCTTTTCGTTTCATCAATTTTGGGTAAAAAAAGTTGTCAGCCACATACCCTACACATACCCATCATATCACCACTTTTTGGCTCATCATGATTCTACACATACCCTATTTATATATAGACATTTTTACATCACAATGGCATAGCCAAAATGATTGATTTGACTACAAAAACCAGATTGGTAGATACAAAAAGAGGAAAACATTAGGTGCATTGGAAAAACATCAGGACATGAATTCCCTCGGTAACAACTTGCAGGCATTAAATTTGAGTAGGTGATAACAGGTTTTCATGAGACTGGAGGAACTATGTAAATAATCCCAGATCATTCCTCACCACCCCCGTATGCAGTAAAGCCACCTCCTCCTCTAGAGTCTCATCCTAAATGGATGATGTAATGCAGATGGCATTAGCTACTAGCCCAGTTCGAGGATAGTAGCTGAGTCCATTTATCACCACCCTAACACGGTGATGGAATCCATGCTTTACCAAGCATTCCAGTGCCCATACACCCCAATCTCTGTGGCTAGATATCCTGACAACAGTGTAAATGAACTACTCCAGCATTGTACTGTTATGCACATGGGCTTGGCTCAGGAATACCTCGCCCATAATACTTTGGAGCACTTCTTCCTCCACTTCACTTTGCACCACAAAAACCTCTTTTAACTGATCAAAGGTGTGCCTAAAAGGTGGACTACACTCTATCTCCTCTAGAGTGATGAAGTCATTTGCAGAACTTTCATCACTTTGAGAGCTCGCCATATTGGATGCAATTGATGTTGGAAGAGAATGACACTCCTTGAATTTATAGAATTTTGGTTCAACATGGGCACATTCATTCAAGATTGATAAATGTGAATTCAATTCACATTTATGATTAGTTTGTGTCAATTGAGTTACAATTTCCCATCAAATAGCTCGCACGTGCTACCAATTGGTTTCCTTATATGTTACATTAAAGATTAATGAAATAATTGGTTCTCTGGTGGTTGCTGCTCAGGCGATGATCGATTTTATTTGCTGATATTCTTGGAAAAATTTCCATTTGTCTTATCAATTTCCTGATAAATGTCTAGGATACACAAGGTCACTAATTTAGTAATGACTTTGGTACCCGTTCGATGGCTTTAGCCACATTATAAATTAGAAGTTGAGCATAGATGAGGGGGATTTTTTAATCTTCCTAGATACATCTAGAGGTGTTTTCAAGGAGGAATAATATTAATTATAGTCTGCAATAGTTTATAATATTTGTGTTATAAATTGGAAGATTTGTGTATGCAAACCTGAGTGTTATGTGTACGATTAGCTATGTTTTCTTTGAAGAATGTGCTATCTCTTATTTATTGTAGTATGATTTATTCACATTTGTTTGATTTGATGGTCATGATTTTCAATCTTTGCATTGATCATAAATTGTTGTGTTTTTGCTCTTGTGTTAGTTTCATATTTATGATCTAGCGTAAGTCTCCTTTCTTGCTTTTTGGTTAAAACCATACCCCATTTCATTAGGTTAGTAATAATTCACTAAAAATTCTCCGAGGGAGTTGTACCTCGATAAAATTCAGAGAAAAGCCACAAATGCAATTGTGTGCCTTCCAAAGCTATTAGCAGATTTATATCAGTGTTAATCTGGGTCTAGAGTTATTACTTGATCTATTTACCGAATCCTATTTCATTCGCTAACATATTTTTGGCGACTCCACTGGGGAAAAATTAGTTGGAAGTCTAAAAATAGTCTTTACATCATGCAACAAGATGGTACTTTTGCATAATGATGTTTTCCTTGTCTTGCATTGAGATTTAGATTGGGTTGGAGCTGAACAAGAAGACACCATTTAGCAATTAAATACACTCGCGTGGAGATATATAAGGAGCATGGAAAATTATATGTGAGTGAATTTTATACTTGAAGAAGAGGAAGAGCAAGCCTAGTGACCACTTGCACCTGTGATTGAACAACCCCCAAGGCTGATATTCGAATATTACAACGACACACCTTTTCGTCAACAACCCAATCAACCTCCACGTCAGCCAAGGGACCCACTTGCACATCGGCCTCAAAATCCACCGCTGGCTCATCCCCCATAGTGATCTTCTTTTTCTAACTGCACTCCTAGTGAGTTGGGGACTCTTTATTTTTATGGCTTCAAATATATGGTGCAACCAAGTTGGCCCTCTTGCATTATCACAGTATCATGATCTACCTAAAGGATATCGAAAGAGATTTCCCAAATTCTCAGTCAAAATGAACAAGATCCTGAGGAAAATATTCTAGCTATGACGATAATTAGTGCAGTTTTAGGAATTCAAGATGAAGATGTGTTTGTGAGAATTTTTATTGAAATTCTAATAGAGAAAGCAGTTGAATGGTTCAGCGGACTTGAGAAAGGGAGTATCACTAGTTGGCATTTCCTCAAAATAAAATTCCTACAAGGCTATGGAATTCCCACTAATGTTGCAACTACCTTGCATCACTTCTTTCAAATTATGAAAAACAAATCTAAAACGATGATGGATTTTGTATATCATTTCAACCAGTCTCTTTTAAAGATCCCTACTCCAGAAAAACCCAGTGAAGAAATTTAGTACCACATTTTCATTTATGATCTCGAGCTAGACATACAATTACTTTTGAAAAGAGATAAAATTCAAGAAATTGAACAAGTTCAACAAGAGGCAGTGAAGGCTGAAGATGATTTCATCATAGTAGGCAAGTGGAAAATAAATTCAAATGTGAAGCTTGATAATAGCTATAAGACTTTTCCTAGGCTTCAAGATAGATGTTATTCTACTACAGAAAACATGAATTTAACAATTTTAGATAATCTTCATGGGCCTAGTGAGATGCAAGATCAACCCAGTTTTGATTTATCCTTGAACTTATGCACTTCTATTGAAATTGAAAGCAATTATAGTTCATATAGTGATGATGAAGATGATAAGCCATTAGTTAAACCACCATCAAGTTCAAGTCCTCTTCTCAGTAACCTCTCTTTTTCATAATCTAATTTAGGTGACCTGGTATTAATCTGTCATGCCCGTATTTTACACTAGGGCGAATATGCTACTAACTTTTTTTTTTTTTTAAAATGATGCAAAATCCAACAAAATTAACCATGTGTATGCAATGTATATCACATGTTGGTGTAAGGTTGTCATCCTTGATGACATATTTTCTAGGTGTGGGCTAAGGGAAAGAAAATAAATTCGGGTGAGTGGAGCCCATCACACGCACCCTCAAACATGCGCAGGATAGGCTCGATAACCTAGGTCAATAAAGGTTACATTAGGTGTCCCAATGACCGAGGTAAGGTCATGAAATCCTATTTACAATTAACTACTTGTTGCAAGGTTAGAGTTTCCAACACTGGCAGTTTAAGGATACACACCACATCTAAACTTTTAAACTAACCTTGGTACATACTTGCTTACACTTCACCATTGAACGACTACAAGCATAGTACTAATATCTCCTGCATTATTTATTTATTTATTTATTTTTATTGGGTTTACTTAGTCATACAAGTTGTATGAGCATGGTCTTCACAATACTCCTTAGACATGATTGCCAAAATCATAACGGAGCTAATGCTAGTCCCAAGCCTCGATCTCAGTCCTCGACAAGTTGCTTGAGAGGGGTAAGGCAATGAAAACGGTTCAGGGTTGTCTTCAAACATAAGGTCTACTAGACCCTTGGCTACTAACCAAAAGTTTATACTCACTTTTGCATAATAGTTAATGTCCTTGTTAGACTTCCATAGAATAGGTTCTCACATGGGGAGCATATAAATATTATTAATTTGACCTACTAGAACCCAAAGAATTAATTAACGAAACACTATTCCACTTGATAGCCCTACCCATTTTAAGCCATTTAAACAAAATTAGTGAAATCTACACTAACATTTAACATCAACATACTAATACAAAATAACTAAGATATTCATAATGTATTTCAAATTTGCAATTTTAATATTTATTTTATATTACTATTAATTCATTTATTCACTTAACCTTTTTATATATAATAAGTAATTTCTTTTAAAAATAATAAAAATAAAAAAATAAATAATTACTAAGCATTAAGGAATAACATTTACAAATAATCATACATTAGTTCTTTACATTTAACTTTTTATTAGTTTCCCTTAAACAAGGAAAGGTGAGGGCCACGAATAAAGAGGAGTTTTGATTTTATTTCTTTTTAAATAATTTCTACTAAAAGTAGTCCTCTTCCTTATATGAATAAAAGTAGACCTCTTCCTTATACTAATTATTTAATTCATAAGAGTCTCTAAAGGTGGGAATATGTTTACTTTTTATCTTAAGCCCTCCACCCACCTATATTCCTTATCACGTGAGGGGAGAGTGTGGCTCCTTAGCTTTCTCTTGTAACTTTCGAAATTAAGCTATCTATGAGTACATGTATTTTTTTTTAAAAAGGTACGTCATTTGATCTTAGTGAATGTACTATGTTTTTAACTAAACTCCCACGAGATCTGCAACGGTGAGATATTTAACAAAATTCTTTTAGAATGACAGTTAATATGACACTTATTAAACTATGGGAACTTATGCACTTTACTCACCCCTCTAAAATTCCTCTCTTTTTTTTTATACGGAGCCAATTCAACATACGCGTTCGGGTTAAGGCGACGACTAAGACAATAAGAAATAAATCTAATAAGCAATTTTGATACCATTTCACGTCCATTTTGAATATGACGGATTGGAGCGCTCTTTTTCTGAGATAAAATTTTAGGTCAACAACTGATTAAAATAAAGGAGTCTGAGACATAAACCCTAAACGTAAGTGCTCACATCCTCAACGCAGACTGCTTTGCTTGATCAGCATGGTAAATCTACAGAGAGTGACGGCTGAGGTAAATAAACATGCAGTTTGTGGATTTCGCCTTTGTTCTTTTTTTTTTTTGTTTCATTTCATACATACTGTTAGCATTTGCAGGCTTAGAAGATTTTCACGGCCACGGCTGGACATGGGTCGTTGCCTCCAGAAGGGGCCATGCCCTCCCAATCAAGGCTGCAGACCAAGTATATTTTTTTATTTATTGTTTGTTTGTTTACTTGTGTTATATGCCGTAGGGCAGAGTTTAACAGGGCCTTCTATTCTTATATGTTGTTGTTTATTTATTCTCATATGTTATTATTTTCTGTGCGTAGGATAACCATGTTGGCTTACGAGGAAGAGGGCATAGTCTCTACACGAAGTAGAACAGGGATTCAACAGTTCGTCTCTTCTTTTTCTTTTCTTTTTCTCTATAAGGGGGTATCATTCCAAAGGCACCCCCTGATGGTAAACACACTCTACAACCCTAAGCACAAAAGTCTATATGTTAAATGGAAAGTATCCCCCCCTATGTCTGTTGCGCAGAAAGGCAGATAACGTTTGTATCTACAATAGGAGTCCAGATTTAAGAAAATCATGGCTTATCAGATGGATAGGTATACCATTATTCACCCTTGACTGTAATAGAGATGTGTTTCCACACCATAATATATACAAATGCACTTTCTAAAATGCAGAATATAACTATCCCCCACTTGCTATGTTTACTACCGAACACAGAAATATCTCAAGTACCAACAAAATTTTATCTATTTTCAGTTACTAGAATTGGTATTACATATTTAGCATCACTACACAGGAGACCATAGACCTGTTTATCAATTTTCAGTTACGGGTCTCACTAACAAATTCATTCCAGGAAGCCAAACCTCGAGGTCATACTGTAATGTAAGATCCTTTCAATAGCTCCTATACTTACCTATTTCTAAGACCAAATTACTTCTTTCCTTCAATGATTTAATCTTATTTACCTATCAG
>VDFB02091053.1:48310-94228 GCA_007258455.2 Sequoia sempervirens
ATCATACATTAGTTCTTTACATTTAACATTTTATTAGTTTCCCTTAAACAAGGAAAGGTGGGGGCCACGAATAAAGAGGAGTTTTGATTTTATTTCTTTTTAAATAATTTATACTAAAAGTAGTCCTCTTCCTTATATGAATAAAAGTAGACCTCTTCCTTATACTAATTATTTAATTCATAAGAGTCTCTAAAGGTGGGAATATGTTTACTTTTTATCTTAAGCCCTCCACCCGCCTATATTCCTTATCACGTGAGGGGAGAGTGTGGCTCCTTAGCTTTCTCTTGTAACTTTCGAAATTAAGCTATCTATGAGTACATGTATTTTTTTTAAAAAGGTACGTCATTTGATCTTAGTGAATGTACTCCGTTTTTAACTAAACTTCCACGAGATCTGCAACGGTGAGATATTTAACAAAATTCTTTTAGAATGACAGTTAATATGACACTTATTAAACTATGGGAACTTATGCACTTTACTCGCCCCTCTAAAATTCCTCTCTTTTTTTTTTATACGGAGCCAATTCAACATACGCGTTCGGGTTAAGGCGACGACTAAGACAATAAGAAATAAATCTAATAAGCAATTTTGATACCATTTCACGTCCATTTTGAATATGACGGATTGGAGCGCTCTTTTTCTGGGATAAAATTTTAGGTCAACAACTGATTAAAATAAAGGAGCCTGAGACATAAACCCTAAACGTAAGTGCTCACATCCTCAACGCAGACTGCTTTGCTTGATCAGCATGGGTAAATCTACAGAGAGTGACGGCTGAGGTAAATAAACATGCAGTTTGTGGATTTTGTCTTTGTTTCTTTTTTTTTTGGTTTCATTTCATACATACTGTTAGCATTTGCAGGCTTAGAAGATTTTCACGGCCACGGCTGGACATGGGTCCTTGCCTCTAGAAGGGGCCATGCCCTCCCAATCAAGGCTGAAGACCAAGTATATTTTTTTTTTATTGTTTGTTTGTTTACTTGTGTTATATGCCGTAGGGCAGAGTTTAACAGGGCCTTCTATTCTTATATGTTGTTGTTTATTTATTCATATATGTTATTATTTTCTGTGCGCAGGATAACCATGTTGGCTTACGAGGAAGAGGGCATAGTCTCTACACGAAGTAGAACAGGGATTCGACAGTTCGTCTCTTCTATAAGGGGGTATCATTCCAAAGGCACCCCCTGATGGTAAACACACTCTACAACCCCGAGCACAAAAGTCTATATGTTAAATGGAAAGTATCCCCCCCTATGTCTGTTGCGCAGAAAGGCAGATAACGTTTGTATCTACAATAGGAGTCCAGATTTAAGAAAATCATGGCTTATCAGATGGATAGGTATACCATTATTCACCCTTGACTGTAATAGAGATGTGTTTCCACACCATAATATATACAAATGCACTTTCTAAAATGCAGAATATAACTATCCCCCACTTGCTATGTTTACTACCGAACACAGAAATATCTCAAGTACCAACAAAATTTTATCTATTTTCAGTTACTAGAATTGGTATTACATATTTAGCATCACTACACAGGAGACCATAGACCTGTTTATCAATTTTCAGTTACGGGTCTCACTAACAAATTCATTCCAGGAAGCCAAACCTCGAGGTCATACTGTAATGTAAGATCCTTTCAATAGCTCCTATACTTACCTATTTCTAAGACCAAATTACTTCTTTCCTTCAATGATTTAATCTTATTTACCTATCAGTAAAATAAAATCTACCAAAGTTTATTTTCTTTCTCTAAGATAGAATACTACCTAATATTACAATGATTGCATAGTGCATTGCCCAGTCAAACAGTTCCTTCAAAGTTTTGGATAGATTTATACTAAGGAAAACAAAAACAAGTTAAGTGAGAAGTAAATTCCTAGCTTTACAAAATAGATTTACATACTTTTTTCAAACATAATATATTGAACTTTACAAGTCAGTATAATACATTTCTTTTCATCTATAGCAGGCAATTCTTTTTATTTTTATTTTCATTTTATTTTATTTTCTTTCTTGTTGCACAAAATGCAGAATGCAAGTATACAAAGGAACATAGTGTACAGTCATACCAAAGTGTAAATCTATTATCTTTTCTTTCTTGACAACATAACTACAGAAATAGATGGTTTACAAATAACATTTATTTTACTTAATACAATCATTGAAATTTAAAATGCATATACTCTCTTGGAGATTTTAGAACTGTATCCACAAATACAAAGATAGAATGATACAATGGTATGTTCTCTTCCATTTTATTATGATTTAGCTGAAATTTCATTTATAATGCATTCCTTTAATTTTCCAAATCCATAGCACCATTTCCTTATTTAAACTCTTCTCATTACAACAAATACATAGAGGTGAAATTAGCAACAAATCAATGCATAAGGCTTCAGTTTTTTCATTTCTACAAAATTAAACTCATCTCCTTAAACTTACATAATTGTCACAATATTTGGGAAAACAAATGAATTACATGCCTATGAACAAGTTCTTGCTCTCCACCCTACCATAATGGCGTCATGGAGCCTCGTGGGCTCTGGCCATACCCCCGAGCAAGGATTTTTTTTAACTCCACAATGATAAATGGAGTCTATTCTCATCTTTACAAAGGGATAAACTAACATAGTACAATTTTCATGCATCTATATTTTCTATTCTCTATTTTTAGCCATGATCCATACACTATGTCACCTTCTTACAACCAATAAACAAGGGAAAATGAAACTAAGAACTTATCTCTTTTCTTGTAGGAGAAGGGGTTGATCTCTTTCCTTCATTTGTCCTTTCCAAACCAAGCCATCTTGTTCACTATCTTTCCAAGGAGGTGCTCTCCTCTCCCCTTATCACTCTTTCTATCATCTCTACCATAGTTCTCCCAGAGGAGAAGTGGGTAACATCCATTTCCTCTTTTCCATCCAAGTATATAGGGATTCAACTTGAATTCACCTAAATGAGAGAGAGACACTTGTCCCTCTCTCATTTGATCTTTCAACACACATCCCTACAAGTTCTCACACATGTGTGAGACTTTTGGGGAGATGGGGAATGTACTATGACACTCTACCCAACAACCCTTATAGGGTGGCTCCACACATGTGAGAGATTTGATGCTCTTTCCAAGTTCATTAATGAACTTTGGGGAGTGTGGTGGGGAAGTGATAAGTCACTTCTCCCAACTCCCAAAGACTCAAATTCGTCACTCCCTTTCAAGTGGACTTTTGAAGGGTCAAATCATGTCCTTGGGACCCTATTGCATGCTCACTTGTCCCCTACAACTATAGTATAGACCCTAGGGGGTTTATCTTTGTACCCCAACTAAAGAAATTGACCAACAACCCTCTTTAAAGTCCCACTTAAGGTTCTATCCGAGTTTCACACTTGGATAAGGGTTCATAAACCTTAACCCCAACTTATATCTCACATGACACAATTAAATAACCTTTCAACCCAAAAGAATAAACATAGCAACTATTTTCCCTCGGCTCCAAAATAAGGAAATCAAGTACATAAGCACAAAATGGTGTCTTTCAATTTGTTCTCATTGGTTCTATGTTCTCGTATTAGCACCTCTTTTCTTTCCTGCACATTACCAATGAAATCATAAGCAACAATCATATATCACATTAATTTGGTAACTAAAATAAGATTTAACTGTGCAACCATTTCATTAAAATTCCAATTCACATTCATAGTTTACAAGTGCCTAATACTTCCATGGAAATGATAATAAAACATTTCAAAATAAAATACAAGCACATTTTCATGAAATCACACTATACATTGCCTGAAATATATCTAAGCATCTATAAGTATATAACAAAATTAAGATTGTATTATTCACATGCAAAGCGGGGTCTTACATAATCTCTCCACTTTCTCCAAAATACAAAGTTTTCTTTTTCAAAGAGATAGAGAATAAAGACATATGTTCAAGTTTAGAAGGAGGTGATGATTTTGGAAATAATGATCTTCAGAAGATAGAATGGGGTCAATTCATCATAATCCTCTCTTTGATTTTGATGAATTTGGGATATATGATAATCCTTTTTTTATTAATATAGAAGATCAATTAATGTTAAAATAGGAAGGGTGTTTACTAAGAGTTGCAGTTGATCTTGATAAAAGGTTAAAAGAGGAAAAAGCTAATCTCCTGACTAAAGGAAGATGGATTCAATGTTCAACCAGAAGTGGTATCCACACTTGAAAGAACTAATACATATTGTGCTGTTGAAGGGGATAATAAAGATCATCTCCAAAAGGTAATTAAATTTTCAAACATTTTCCTTTCAAATTCCCAACCCAGTAATAAAGATTCTAAATTTTCTAAGGCAACCGTAGATAAAGAAATTACTTTATCTCCTGATTTGTGTGTGAGATGTCCAATTTGAGGCCTGGTTTCTTCTTGTTCAGAGTGTCAAATATAGAATATACATGGAAATTTTAAACTAGAGGTGGTGTAGGAAGATTTAAGCAAACATGTACAGAGCAACATTGATGTTAGTCATTTGTTTATCAAGGCATTTAATCTAGATTGGCTCCTCAAACATAATTTTTTGCATGGGAAGCCTTCGTAGGGTGTTGGTCACATTTGTTTTGTTAGAAGTAGTCACAATGTTGTGGTTGGTTGTGTACACAGTTTTTAGTCACTCAACACTGTTTCACATAGGCAACTACTTCTCCCAGCCTGTTAATGGATTTGCATGATTATTTTGGGATCATTTGGGGTAGGGTTATCCTACCATGTACATAGTTGAAATTATTTTGTGGATAGTTTAGGTGTTTTCCTTCCTTATTTTGCTCCATTTTTTGCTTGTTTTGGTTGTTCCTTTCTCCTTGACTCCATACCCAATGGATAATGACTGATCTTTGCTTACAATTCTAGGTTCATTACTTCATCCTTTGTAGTCCTTGCCCCAACTAGAGCCACTATTACCCATAATTTTTCCTTAAATCATTATTTGGGTTTTTATCCTTTTATTTTGCTTAAGTCATGAACCAAACTTAGTTCTCGACAAACTTTTTTCATCTATTTTGAACTTGGGCAGTGTTTTCGTAAGTTCGTTGAACCTCCCGTTTTACCACCTACCCTTCTTTTCTTTCTTTGGGTGGCATTTTCTAATTGCATCAGAACTTTCTTTCCCTCCCAAAGTGTTCATATGAAACCAATTAAGTAATAAGTTAATTTTTTGAATGTTCATTGACAATTCATGCACCTTTGGGTAGCATTATCTAAGCCTTTTCGAAGTTGGGCAAGCTTTTGTTTGGTTCTACAAACCACTAGTTTTGCCACCTATGAAGGATTATATTAATTATTCAATTATTATCAATCTAGTTACTAATCCATGATATTATATAGAAGGAAACTAGTATTTTCAAGCATAATATGAACATAAAATAAGCAAGCCAAGAATGTAAAGACATAAATAAAGCCAAAATGATCTATTTTATTTATATATAGTCATTTTTACATCATAATGACATATCCAAAATGCTTGATTCGACTACAAAAAAAATTGGTACATACAAGAGGCAAAAAGAGGAGATTTCAGGTGCATAGGGAAAACATTAGGACACAAATGCCCTTGGTAACAACTTGCAAGAACTAAATTTGAGTAGGTGATAACAGGTTTTCATGAGATTGGAGGAACTACATAAATAGTGTCATATCATTCCTCACCACCCCTGTACGCAGTAAAGCCATGAACTCCTCTAGAGTCTCATCCTGAATGGTTGATGCAATGCAGATGGCATCAGATACCAGCCCAGTTTGAGGATAGTAGTTGAGTCCATTTATCACCACCCTAATGTGGTGATAGAATTTGAGATTTACCAAGTGTTCCAGTGCCCACACACCCTAGTCTTTGTGGCCAAATGTCCTAACAACAGTGTAAATGAACTACTCCAGCATGGTAATGTTATGCACATTGGCTTGGCTCAAGAATGCCTCGCCCAAAATACTTCAGAAAACTTCTTCCTCCACTTCACTTTGAACCACAAAAACCTCTTTTAACTAATCAAAGGTGTGATTGAAAAGTAGACTACACTCTATCTGGACTCTAGAGTTATGAAATCATTTGCAGAGCTGTTGTTGCTTTGAGAGCTTGCCATATTGGATGCAATTGATGTTGGAAGAGAAATGACCCTACTTGAATTTGTAGAATTTCGATTCAACATGGGCGCATTCATTCAAGATTGATAAATGTGAATTCAATTCATATTTATGATCAATTTGTGTCAATTGAGTTACAATTTCCCATTAGACAACTCGCATGTGCTACCAATTGGTTTCCTTATATGTTACATTAAAGATTGATGAAATGATTGGTCCTTTAGTGACTGTTGCTCGGGTGATGATCAATTTTATCTACCGATATCTATTCTTGGAAAAATTTCCATTTGTCTTATCAATTTACTGATAAACATTCGGGATACAAGAGGTCACTAATTTAGTAATGACTTTGGTACCCATTTGATGGCTTTATCCACATTATAAATTAGAAGTTGAGCATAGATGAGGGGACTATTTTGAATCTTCTTGGATACATCTAGGGGTGTTTCCAAGGAGGAATAATATTAATTAATGTCTGCAATAGTTTCTAATATGTTTGTTATACTTTATAATCTTTGTGTTATAAATTGGAATATTTGTGTATGCAAATCTAAGTGTTATACATACGATTAGGTGTGTTTTCTTTGAAGAATATGCTATCTATCTTTTATTTATTGCAGTCTGATCTATTCACATTTATTTGATTTGATGGTCATGATTTTCAATCTTTGCATTGATCATAAATGGTTGTGTTTTTGCTCTCACATTAGTTTCATATTGATGATCTAGCGTTAGTTTCCTTTCCTTCTTTCTAGTTAAAAGCATACCCCATTTCATTAGGTTATGACTAATTCATTGAAAATTCTCTGAGGGAGTTGTACCTTGATAAAATTCAAAGAAAAGCCACAAATGCAATTGTGTGCTTTTTAGAGCTGTTAGTAGATTTATATTAGTGCTAATCTAGGTCCAGAGTCATTACTTGATCTATCTATCAAATCCTATTTCATTTGCTAACAGGCTGCAAATAGATCTTCAATGCTGCATACACAATCTTGGCTCAACAACATGAATGGATGCACTAAGCCCTTGACATGATGCTTGAATCTTGATGATGGCTCCAAATGCTTGATGAATTACTCTTGAATGCATAAACTTTCCTTAAGAATGAATACTTGAATGCTTGTTATCTTGTTATATGAAAAATGAGTGGAGGAACCGTGTATTTATACTTATTCATTTTTAATATCCCAAAATTACACCACAACAAGCCAACATGTGAAGTCATTAATTAAAGGATGCCAAATCCCACCAGAATTTGAAATTGGGTCCCAAACATAAGCCAAGGAGGAAAAAAATTCCCTAGGTGGCGTCTTAGTCCCAAGGATCAAATCTTGGGACACAAACTCCAAAAAGGGACCTATTTTGGTGGTTTAAAAATTAGGGTCCCAAGACTCATAGAGGACAAAGACACCTTAGGTGGCATTTTAGTCCCAATCCACAAATCAGGGACACATAGACAAAAACATTAAATGATAATTTATCTTTAGATGTTTACCAGGATTTCCCATAAAAGTATAGTTTATGAGGCTTGTGGATGCAAAATAGGACCAATTAAGCCATAAAGAAGCGTAAATAAAGCAAGGCAGGCCCAAACAAATGTGAAAATGCAAGGGTATGCATTTTACTACACTACAATAAGTATTTAATTTAACAAATCATAAAATCGTGAAACTAATCGTTTGGAATAATCAAGCCATTAAATATGATAGTGTTGAGGAACTCGATCTTGTCAATCACACAAAAGGGCATTTAATACATTTGAACTAGAAACATTAACATTGTAAAGTTTTGGAAAGAAATAATGAGATCAAGATAAATGAGAGGATAACGATTGTAGATTATGAAGAAATATTGTGAGCAAGGTAGTGAAGATATTGTACCCACTCAATGGTATTCCCCGCCCCTTCAATAAAACTAAATTTCCTAAATTCTTCTACTACATCTGCACCATATGTGAAGAGTGACACTAGCTCAAACCATCCTCTCTTTATTAGATGGCATAAATCCCACAAGAATATTTTATCTACATTATCACACACCTCAAATAAATCCTTTCCTCTTTCATCTACTTCTACATACAATTTTACTCTTCCTAGTGCAATGCAACATGACAATAATATATTTTGTAAAACTTACTAACATAATACCTATAGGGTATGTGCAGGATCATCATGGAAAAAATAGGCCCTTAAGTGGTGAAAAGTTTAGAAAAATCAGAGTTAGCCTACATATCTATTATCTATATACAAAAATGATAAAACATTATTTATATTTTCCCCAAATGAGTTTGCATGACCCATACAAAATATAAAAACACTTCTTAGAATTTGCTTAATCTTGAAATAGTGGTGCACATTACCAACATACCCAAGTCAGCCTCAACAACAATATAACTTCAAAAAATGACTTGAAAAATTTGTGTGGTACTGGAAACAAGAAAGATCTACACGAGCTTCATACCTTAGACATAATGAGACATGTTGAGTGTCCACACAAACTCATACAACTGAACTTTACATTCTTCTATTGGCACAAGTAATCAAACATATGTTTTAATGAAGATTAAGTATCCAAAACCAACTGTATCACTCTATCACATGAAAACTAAACTTTCAGAGCATCAAACCACTTGAAACTTCAATACAACACTCTTTAATGATTATTGAGTATGGATTCAAAACCTCTTAGCCAAAATTTTACATTTTAAGGAATGAAAAGCATTTGAAGAAGCCTTAATAACCACTTAACTCTACCTTAACACATTCTGACACACTTTCACTTGAAACTTTCACTTAGGAAGGATTAATGACCTAAAATATTCGATATAAAAACTTCAAATCGTCATCAATTTATATTTTGAATCATAAGACTAAATATTATTTGTTGAGGAATGCAGACCAAAATACTATGACTTTCTCTTAGATTATAAACTGTGAATTCCTTAGACATAACTTTTGTTTTAAAACATGTCATTGAGGGCTATACACCAAATTGGCAAGATATTATTATAGGCATACAAAAAACATATTAGAACATGTTTACCCACCTCTGCATCATACTAAGACAACTACTAACAATAAATATTCCACAATACTACAATGTTGACTTGCTCCATTAGATATATATACATATTAACAATCTTCAAAGAATATACATCTTAAACACACTTTTGACATCAATGAAAATCAAGCTTATCAATTTGAAACACTTTCCTCAACCATCTCTCGTTCCATGGATTTTCTCTTTGAAAGTAAGAAACCTACTACAATCAATTTTTTTAATAAAATATTTGAGATGCATTAGTTTTAAATAGAACTTTTAAAGTATTTTTATGACACAAAATATTTCTTTATCAAAGGACATCCACCTTTTCACATCATTAGGGAATATTCCATTGACATATTATGGTGTTTATTCTTTGTTTTCTTTGACAAAGATTAAGTTTCCTCCAAGAAAAATGTAAAGAATATCCATGCTTAACAAATCTCTCATTGCAAAAATAGGCTGGAATCTTCTTGAAGGCTCTAAAGACTAGGTAAAAATTTTCAAAGCTAAGTACTTGAGCAACATGAATCTTGGTTGTTTCCTCTCTTTGTTTGACCTACCTAGTGGTTCTGCTTTATGGAATCATCTTGTTAAATTAAAAAATGTGTTGAAGTTGGGGGTAAGAGAGAGAATTGGGAATGGGAATAATACCAACTTTTGGAAGGACCCATGGATAGAGACCTCCACTTTTCCCTTTGTTGAAGAACTAAACCCTCTCAAATAAAGCCTAAATAGGATATGTGGAAAAAAGGTTTAGGACTATATTAATTGGGAGATGGAGGAACCTAAATGGAAGGAGTTCAAAATGCTATTAAGGAGGGATAATCTAAGAGGTCAAAAAGGCTTATGAAGAACTAGTGAAGCCTTTGGATGTCTTGACAGACCATTTCTGGGATAAGGTATGGTTAAAGAACTTGGTTCCCAAAATTAACTGTTTCTGGTGGAGGATGGCTCATGGAAAAATTCTTACATTTGACAACATGGTTAGGAGGCGATTCCAACTGGTTAATAGATTTTCCCTTTGCAAATAGGAAGAGGAGTCAATTATGCACATTTTCATCCATTGCCAATTTGTGAGGGAGGTGTGGTCTTGCTTCCTGTCGTTGTTGTCCTCTAACTGGGTGTTTCCTCACTCAATGAAGTTGTCTATAGAAAGTTGGTTGAATTGTCCATTTTCCCACAATGTTATTTTTGACCTCTGGAACCAAGTTCCTCCCTTTGTCACTTGGGGATTATGGAAGGAAATAAATAACAAGATATTCAGGGAAGTGGAGAGAAGTAGCTAGGGGGCTAGTTTGGTTATAAAAACTCATATTAAGGAAAACATTGAGGCAGGAAGATACAATTTTTCCAATTTTTTTCCTAACTATAAAGAGATGAGGATTAAGTAGAATTGTGCAATAAGGAAGGATCTTACCAAACTCAATTGGCTACTATGTGGAGTCCACTGCAGAAGGATTGGATAAAGTGTAACTTTTATGGGTGCTCAAAAGGTAACCCGAGATTAGTAGGGGTTGGAGGTCTATTAAGAAACCATAAAGGGGAATGCATAGTGTGCTTTGGTGTGAGTATGGGTGTCTATTCTAATAATAAAGTTGAAGCAATGGTTGTGTTAGGGGGTTTCACAACTCTTAAGGAGCTTGGTTTAAAAAATTTCATAATAGAAGGGGACTGCAAGCTAATTGTGGATATTTTGAATGGAGTGGTTGTGCCACCATGAGAGTTAAAAAAATATAATTGATAAATTCCTAGACCTGAAGAATTGCTTTACCAACTGCAAAGTGTAACATATCTATAGAGAGGGCAACAAATCTGCTTACTGTGCCACCAACATGGTTCTAAGTTGTACGGGGTGGACCCAATGGATACATGGTAATATACTGAAGTATTTAAGAGATATGATACTAAATGAAAAATTTAAAAATGATTACAATATGCAAAAATAAAATGTTGAAGTTAAGTGGGAAGCAAGTATGTAATGTGGTGTTTAAAGGTTTACTGTGTAATGATGATATTGGGAGTACGAGGTTGTTTTTGATGATCTTGACTGGAAGTAAAATTAATAATTCTTCCTTGGACCCGAGGTGACATATGATCACATGGAGTTCTTAGGTTGTTAAGGGTTGCCATTTCAAATCATGCCAATTTCCCTAGTGTGAGCCATTTTCCGAAATTGCAATGTTGAGCAAGGTAAGTTAATTAATAAGGATTTAAATACTTGTAAGAATAATGGTAGGTTCATGGTTCTAGGAATTGTGTCACTGGAGTTCACAAAAATAAACTTCTTGAATCTATATCTTTTATCGGCTCTATTTGATATTTGGTGAAAGAGTGTTTACTGCATTAAGGAAAGAAATAAGGATTGGGAGATTGTGAAGAAAATCTCACCGTAGCATAATAATTTGTAGAGAAGCAAAATGGAAGGCCCACAAAAGTGCATTGAACCTCCTAACTGCTAGGCCCTTAAGCAAAATGTGGATTTATCAAGGCTTATCAAAAATGTAGGGATGGAACTTTCATTCTTTCAATCTCTGAAGGGGTACAATGAGAACTTAATGAAAAAGTTCACCAATTCATGGAGGAAAGGATATGCTTCCATTGGTGCAGTGAAGTTTGAGGTCATGATGAGGTTCATTGCTGAACCAACTGGTCTACAAAACCAAGGGATTAAAGTTGCAAATAAAAGTGGGGCTAATTATCAGAAGTTCATGGACAAATTCCTACAAGAAGGAGAGAACCTTAAAAGATTTCAGAATGGGTATGCTAGGTTGGAATTCCCTCCTCCCTTTACTTTGGTTAGCCTATTTGTCATGCAGTATTATACTTTAGAGGGAAGGCATATGTCAATACATGTGTACCATTTTCCCCTACTTAATAACATTAGACATGGAGAGAGAGTTAATATGACCTTTTATTTGTTGTCTTCCCTACAACTCAATATTGAGAAGGGTGCCAGTCCTCCTTCGCAGCAAGGTTCAATGTTAACCCTATACAAGTATGCCTTGGCCCTTAATCATCATGGTAACCCTTTGGTTGGAAGAAATGATAATCCCAACCGATTGGATGGGGATAATGAGGAGTTGCCTATTGATGAAAATCCTATTGTAGATGAAAATCCTGCTGTTGAGGAAATTTCTGCTGTGGAACATAATTCTTCCCCACCTCTAGTAGTTGTTGCTAGGAGGGTGCTAATTCTTGCAATGAGCCATTCCCCTATGGCCAATGTCTTGAACCCCTCTACTCCTGTGTCATAGATAAGTGAGGAAAAAATAATTTTTGAGATTGAGCTCATAAAGGAAATGCTAGAGAAAAGAAAACACTCACCTTTTCAACTAGAACTTCCCAAGGGAAAAGAAATTGAAAAGAGAGATTAACTCTAGTGACATCATAAATATTTTTGATGAAGGTGTGCAAAATGAGGAGTTGAAGGAGAATTTTCAGAAGTAAGGGAGTAGAGGAAATGGTGGTAGAAGGTCTGCTTGCCTAGCCTAAGCTTCCTCAAGGACAAAAAAGGCAAACAAAAAATGACTATGTGTGAGGAGGAAAATCTATATTTTGAAGATTTTGAAGCCTAGGAGGAAGATGATTATGAGGATATGTATTTCGAGGACTCAACTTATGATATGGGGCAAGAAGGATCAGATGAGGAAAAAGAAGAGGAACAAATTGAGAGAATTGAGGAAGAAAAGAAAGATGCCAAGAATGTGTAGGACGTAGGGAATATGGGTATGGAAATAAACACTGAGGACTCAAGCACTAATTTCATGAAGAGTAGACTAACTTTTTTGCAGGTTCAATTTGATGATATGGAAAGGGCCTTAGTTACACTAATGAAGGTAACTAATATATTGATGAGGAGGGCAATGCTGGGAGCTATTTCTAGAGAAACCAAAATTGCCAAGAAGTTAATAAAACACGAGAAGCTTGATGTCTTAAAGATGTTGGATGAGTCTTAGGAACTTGACTAGAGAGAGTACATCTCTCTCATTAGCAAATATGGGGACCTATTGAAGAAAGCCAAGTAATAGCTTCTTGTTGCTGCTCTAATGTCTACTTTCCATTTTTTGTCTTTTTGCTTCGTAATCTCAAACTGCTATTTTATAATAGCTTTGCTTTGGTGGAATACCACCTGGGATATTGTTGACTTGATTAATGGTTTAGATAGTTTTAAGTTTGATAGTAGAAACTTACTATTTTTTATTATTACTGGCTAGACTATGGTTACTATGTTCAATGATGGCCTGCGTGCTAATCTGCTGCTTGTTTTTTGGTTCCTGTTGGTGGTGTTATTTCCCACCTTTATTTGGTTTTTTTTTTTTTTGTTGGCTATAACCATGGGATTGGGACCCTTCCCTGCTTAACTAATCAAAAACATCTAAAGCATCTATATATAGAATGAAATCACTAATTCTAAGAACATGAAGTATAAGGAGATTAATTATTTTCTTTTGAATTTAGTTTACAATAATAGTATGTTCTTTATACCATTGGATTTTCTTCATTTTTAAGAGTTTTTGGAGTGGATCTCTATCAAAACCTACATTTGAACAAGATTATTTACATAGTTTAAGATTCCTGAGAAATCTTATAGGGTTTTTCTGTTGAAGGCAACCTTTAAATCCAAGACCTTTTCTTTGATGTGTGGGTGGACTTCCAACACACTATTATTTGCAACCATTCCTAAAAGCTTACATGAGTCTTGATCCCAATAAATCTTATTTAGGGATAGAGCGGTCCAAAAAGTAAAAGCTAGCTTATAAAATATTTTAAGATGATTCTTATGATCATCAATGTCTTTGCTAAAAATTAAAATTTCATCTATATAAATGCATAAAAAATATTCACATCCTCTAAATATATGTATCTTCCACTAAAAACTAAATAAATATATAAATTATATCTAAAGAAATTATATATTTAAAAAATATTTTAGTTTATAGTGACTTATGAAATGTAAATATAATGTAATAAAAGTGATTATTTGTAAGGGGACGAATTTGTTTTGCTTAAATTTAAGTTAAATAAATATATAAAATAGTGCATACATTAATTTTAAATTTAATTGTTAAAGAGAAATAATTAACAAATGATAAAGTGAAAGGATATTAGATAAAATAAAAGATAGATATATAGAAATAGATATGTGCACTCAAACTCTTAATTTAATGACAAGATATGTTAGTTGAAAATGTAGAAAATTAATGTATAGGAAATAATGTCCTTGGTATACTCATTACATTTCAAAACAATTACAAACTTAAAATATTCTATAGGTTAATCCCAAACAACTTATGGTTGATCCTAAAAAATAAGGATTTTTTTTCCTAATATATGGATTTGATCTAACAAACAACAAAATTCTACAATCTAATTTGTTGTAATCTCTAATATCTATGTGTAAACGAAACCAGATTAAAAAATTCTTTAGGGAAGTTAGATTACTAAGGTACTTTCAAAGTTTATAGATAACAACTTGAAAACTTATGTATCTATTGAATCCTTTATTATTGACCATTAAAAATTTATTAAGAGTTTTTCATTAAAAAAACTTTCAAAATAGAATTCAATCACTTTTCTTGAAAGAAATGTGTATTATGGTGCATGGGTGATTGAGATTTAGTTTTAAGTATATATTGAAAAAAATAGATTAATATGATTACGATTAACAATATTATGACTTAAATATGGATAAGGTTCACAATATTTTATATTCAAATATTTATTATTATAATTTAGACCATATGATTGAAAATCGATACTACGAGATTTTCTATTATGAGAGAAATTATAAACTTGTTATGTTGTAATGAGACACTTGAAACCAAAATGATCCTTTCCTTTTATATATTACAATCATTTACTCCCCTTTTCATGAAGGTTATAGGAAATGCTAAACCCAATCATGATATTTCTCGTAGTGATACAAAATGCATTCTAAGTTTATTTCCCTTAGTTCTTGAAAATGTTTTGTCATGTATGTATTATTTTGAAAGGAAGTTTCATGCTATAATCTAAGGGGATAAAATGATGACTGGATTAGCTCATGAAAATTCTCTAATAATGCCATTATTAAAGTAGGAGTGTGATTGATGTTAGACAACCAAAAAAATTGGTCTTACCAATGTCTTAAAAAACTATTATTAATGTTAATAATTTTAATTGGCTAAATTTTTTAATTTATTGGATTATCACAGCTGGCTTAAAAAGATGAAGATGACCATATTCCCATATCTATTGTTAGAAAGAAGAGACTAAAAATTCTCAAAAATATATTGTACCAAGTGCTTACATAAATGAAATGTGAGTACTAAGAAATTCTTTCACTACAATATAAGTGTCAGTTTGTAGTGGAGCACTACTAGAAGTACTTACTAGGAATCAAACAAAAATATAGACCGTGCATGTTATTTCCTCAGAGAGACAATCTCTTCTTCAAGCTTGGAGAATTCAATAGATTTATCATTAAGCTTAGTATTTAGGAAATCTATATTTCTTTTACCTTCTTTAATTTGAACTTTAAACAAGTTTTACAATTTCTTTTCATAAATTTTCAAGTTTGTATTGAAGCTCTGCATTCTTTTCTCTTTCTTCATCCAGATCATTTAGAGAAAAAATGAGTTCTCCTTTATAATCCATTGGACAATATTCTTTACTAAATTCAAATCCAAATTCATCCTCCTCCTTATGGAGTATGTCCTCTTCTTTTTGAGAGCACTTCTTCTTGGGTACTACATCATTCCTTATGTGTTCCAAATATAGGATCTATCTTAATTGTTAGGCTATATTAAGGAACCTTTCTCTAATACCAATTGTTGAACACACCAAAATACTAATAGGGGTGAATCAATATACTTCAAATTTCAATGCCAAATAATAACTACAAAAGCTAAGTTGTACCATTTAAGAATTCACCTACTTAATTGTAAGGCCCCACCTTGCATATGATTAGTAAAGCCCTAATATGTTTTTGTGATCCTAAATAGATGGTAAGATGTATTATGGATGACAAATAGTGTGATTATTTGATAATATTCTTGCTTATGCTACTGTGTCATGTAAGACCCCATTTCGTATTTCCCATTTTATTTCAATCAAACAAGTAGTTAGATGATAATTATGATAAAATGAATGATAAAAATCTTTTTAGGATTCATTGGCTTTAACCTTGATTTAATTATGATAGATGCACATGTGAATTGTTGGATATACCTTGAAAGTGTTGGGTTATTTGGCATATTAAATTTTGGTAAATGGTTCATCGTTAATGTTATAGGAGTTTAAAATGAATTACTAAGGTGGTAAAAAAAATGATGGAGTGACTATTTCATTGACTATATTATTGTATTGGAGTAAGTGTGTATTTCCTTTGATTATAATGAAAATTGAATCATTAGGTTCATTTGATGTATTAATGAGTAAATAGTTCATGAGTGAAAATTATGTGAATTGGAATAGCTAATAATATGAAGAGATATATGATCTAATCATGCTGACTTTGGTAATGTGCAGGAATCAAATATGGAAATAAGAGGATAGATAAATGTTGGAATCAAATCAAATACATCTTTGGGAAGTTCTAAGTGTAGCCTTATTTGACTTAGAAGGGTTTGAGGTTTTATTATTGGTTAGGTGATTGAGTAGAATCCAATTGTAGGACATGTGATGTGAGTTTGGTTGGGGTTGGAACCCTTGGTTAAGATCAAAATTCGTATGGATTTTATGTGGGTTTTAAAAAGGGATTACTAAATCAATTTCCTTGGTTTTGAACAATAATAGACCCCTAGGACCTATACCTATGGGTTTGGAACCTTTTTCACACATGTGAACTTGTCCTTGGAGTGTGAAAAGACCCCTCAAAAGTCCACATTCATGAATGTGACAAATTCAAAAAAGTGTTGGGGCTTGGGAAGAGTGACTTGTCACTCTCAACCTTCTACTCCCCAAAAGTTCTTGGAATTGGCACAAGACTCACACATGTGTGAGCACTTGTGGGAAAGAGTGTAGGTTTGGAGGATCCCTATATATCTTAAGAAGATAGAAGATTTGGGCATTTCCCACTTCTCCTCTTGGAGAACTTGAGTGAAGATGGTAGAAAGAATGAGAAAAAGAGAGGAGTCCATCTCTTTGGAAAGATAATGATGAAAATGGCTTGGTTTGGAGAGGAAGAAGGATAAAACAGTTTAGTTCCCTCACTTGGAGAAAATAGATAAGTTCTCTCTTACTTCCATTTTCTCTTTTGTGTATTTTTTTCTTTTCTATAAGAAAGTGGTATGTTGTATGGATCATGGTTGAGAATAAAGAGTAGAGAAACTAGAAGCATGAGATTTCGTGCTATGTTATATTTTATCACTTGTAAAATTTTGAAAAAAGCTCCATTCATCATATTGGAGTTAAAAGAAAACCTTGCTCGAGGGTATGGCTAGAGTCCATGAGGCTCCATGACGCCATTATGGTAGGGTGGAGAGCAAGATTTTGTTCATGGGTGTGAAAATAATCTTGTATGTATCATGTGTGTATTTTGTGTGTTAAATGTATTTGGCTTGCATGAATGTACCTGGTTCCCAAGGTGCCTCCTAGCTCAGGGGTGGTTGGTTTTCCAACCAAAGGTTGGGAGGTGAGCTTCCGATTGGCCTCTAGAGAACAATTTGTGTGTATTTTGTAGGTTGAAGCTAAGTATGAAAGTTGCAGATGTGAAGAAACTAAAAAATTTCTTGATATTGCTATGTTTTTTAGGGTAATGTTATTGTTGATATGTTAGAAGGAATCTACCTTGTTGGGTTAAATGATAAAGCCTTGAAGAGGCTGTTGTAAAGAGTTTGTGAGATTTTATTACAGTTTATGTGGATGTTGTAATAGGTTACTTTCAATTCAAAGGTGTTAGTCCTTGTTTAAAAAAATGTTATGTTTTAGATATCATTCAAAGAAATGATGTTGCGATTTGCTCTATTTTCTTCCTATTTTTTTGAAACTCATTTTCTAGATAATGCCTTGGAAATATGCTTTCAAGAGAAATAAATAGTGATATTTACACATGTATAAGTTTTGAAATGTTAACAGAAAATAAGTATTCTTTTGTATCTTTCCTTCTCTAAGGATAACATATTTTTCTTTGTAGCAAGATTTGAGCAGGAGGGAGATTTATACACATATTTAAAAGTTACTCTTTGATACATATATGCATTCTGGATAGACCTGAAATCTATATATAACCATGTTTGTGAAATATGGGTAGCTTTCCTTGGCATTTAGCTTTGTAAGCATATAAGATCTATGAATGCAGTTCCTACAATGATTAAAGAAATCCTACTACAATGGTCATTTAGTATATGTATATATATAAAAAGGGGGGGTTTAAATATCTATTGCTGTGGAAGTTATGTGAAAGATTAGAATGATACATATATACAATTCAAGAAAATATTGTTTCCTTACCATTTTAGTAAACTTATGTTGATAGAAAATGTTGCTTTTAAAATCTGTCTATGAATAATATAGTTGCAAAAGAAAAGAAAAAAATCTGCACCTCTTCCTTTTAGTTTTATGTTGGCAAAAGTAGTTTTAAAATTATGGTAAAAGAAAAGTGAAACAAAGTTAACTAAAACAAAAAATTCGAGGCTAGATACATTTACATACATGCAGTCTGTTTAGGCACATCATCACATGTAGGGACTAGTCTCATGGCAATCTGCTCATCAACAAAGCCAATTGGGAAGAAACCAATACGAGGCTTTCCTTAGCAAATCATCGATGTGGTTTATGTAATACCCCTCTGTTTTTCTTTCTGGCCAGACAATGTGTCCTTGGATGCTTTGATGTGCTTTTTGGTTATTGAGATGTTGTATCATGTTTGTGTTATTTGATCGCTATTTATAGAGCGATAGTCTATTTGTGTGATATGATGTATCTTATCTGATGCTTTATTTGGCATGTTTTAATTGGCATAATGATGACTAGATATTGTAACATGTAATCGCATGAGATATCTGTTTATGATGGAACTGTCAGTCTATGATGAGTGTATTGGTGAAGGGGACGAGATCGCATCACTTGCTTGCGAGTGCCCTACGATTTCTGAGATTTTCTCTTCATGGTGTGTTTTATTTATCATATATATGCATGTTCGATATACTCTTTGTTCACAGGTTGACAGGTATAGGACATCGACTCCACCTGATTTCACAGGTTTGAGCGTGTCTATTGACCAACGGTAATCGATTGGGAGATAGTAGCTAGGTTTTCTCTGCCAAGTCATCACCCTAGTCATAGTGTGTCATTGGGTTGTCGTCAGGGTTAGTTGTTTTAATATGGCTCATTCCTCCTTGGTTATTTATTTAATTTCTTATTATAAAAGTTATTAAATGGCAGGTGTAGTTAAAATGATGACTAAATATATCTAGTTGCAATGTAGAAATGTTATTTATTGTATTGATTAATTTAATTTAATTAATAAAATAATCTAATCTTGGATTAGATTTAGTTATTGATTAAGTAAATTAATGGTGATAAATTAAATTAAGTTAGTTGTTTTGGCATTATTGGATATTTAGAGTTAAATTGAAAAAAATGGAAATATGTTTTAAATTGCACTTTTTGAAAATTAATAAGTAAAAGAATTTCTTTTCAAATTTTTGAATTGTTTTTGTAAAAAGAAATTTTTAAATGCATGAAATTTCATTTGGAAAGTAATTTTGTTTTAAATTTCAAAAAATGAAGATATCTCCAAATTGTAATATATTTAATATATATGAGATATTTATTTTAGGGTTTTGACCAATTTGGGGAAAAATTCTATTTGAGCAAATAGAATTTCATATAATTTTAAATTTCCAATTTGGGGAGAAAGTTTTGTTGTGGCTTTGTTGGATTTGAGGAAGAAGGTTGAATTTCTTGGTGGGCTAGAAACAGATTTGGAAGCACCAGTTGAATCCTTCTATCTTTGGAGAAAAAAATCAGCTTCTTCTTTGATTTTTGTTTCATTTTTGAAAGTGTTTTAAATCTTGTTATGCTGTAGGAAAATTTCTAAATGCTATTTGAATTTCAATGAAAACCCATGTCAATTTGTTTCAAAACTTGCAAACTTCTGTTGAAATTATGAGGAAGAAAACAAAACAAGAATCAAACAATGGAAAAATAGAAAGAAAACCAAAAAAAATTTGTTTGTCAAACTAAAATTTAAACCTTGTTGTTGTGTTGACAAATTTATTGTTTTATTGCAAAATTATGCTGTGCAGTTGCACAATTTGTCTAAAAATGGAAATCTTATATATATATATATATATATATATATATATATATATATATATATATATATATATATATATATATATATATATATATATATATATATATATATACAAACATATATTATAAAGATGTTTGTTGTTTTGGGAAATGTTATTTTGAAAATTTCTTTTACACAAAAAATTTCTAGTAAAATTGTGCAATGTGGAGGATTTTATTTTAAATTTTTATTGAAAATAAAATATAATTTAAAATAATGTTTTTGATTGTTTTGTATGGGGAGGGGGCAGCTATGGCTGTGCACCCAAGCCCCAATGGAGGGCGTTACCATAGGCAGCACAGCCTATGGCTGTGTCCTCCTCCCATAGTGGGGGTCGTGGGCCAAGAAAAAGGTAAGTTGTTTGTTTTTAATTTTTAATTTTAATTTTATTTAAATTTTATTTTATTTTATATTATATAATATATAATATATATATTATATATATATATAATATTTATATATTATATATATAATATTTATATATTATATATATAATATGTATATATATATATATTATATATAATATTTATATATTATATATATAATATGTATATATATATTATATATATATAATATTATAATTTAAATAAATGTTTTATTTATTTATTTTATAGTTTAATTAAACGGGGTTTGTTTTATATGAGTTGAATTTTGAATTAATTTTTTATAAAAATATATTTAAATGATATTTATATATATTTAAACATATATATATATATATATATATATATATATATATATATATATATATATATATATATATATATATAATTGTATATACGTAGAGTATATAATTATATATAGGTTTAATATATACTTATATTTAAATATATTGCTTAAGAGGGATATTTTATTTTATGATGCAAATATTGATTCTGTAAGAGATTGATGTTTTTAGAAAATTGATTTTGATCATTAGTTGTAATTGAGGAAGTTGGAAGAAAACAATTATTTTAAGCTTCTGATTTCAATTAACGTTAATTATTTAAATTGATTACATGCAATATGTCATTGTTCAACTTGGATTAGGAAAACCCTAAGCAGGTGATTAAATTTTCATATTGCCCTTTCATTATGTAATCTCCCTCATTCTTGATGCTGGACAAAAGGAATTAATTGTTTTTTTTTTTAAATGATTTATTTTGAAAAGAAGAAATGGTTATTATTATGATTATTATTATTATCATTTGAAAAGGATAAATGATTTATTGAATTGTTCTGAATAGAAGAAGTAACTGTTTTATTTTCTTATTATTTAAACACAATTAGGGAATTAAAGATTTGAGTTTAAATTTCATCTTTGTCTGAAAGAGACGTTATTTTGTCAGCTTTATTAAGGAAATAAATTGTTGAATGTTAAGAAGGAAGTGGATTTAGGAAATCCAAATATATAGTTTTAATTCTTGTTTGATTGCCCTTCTTGAATGTACACTTCGTCTGTTTTCATTTTGAGGAATTTGATTAGAAGGGTGGTTAAGTCTTCCAGAAGGGTTTAACTTTTGGGGTTGCTGTATTTTGTTAGTTAACCATTGTATTACTTTGGGTAGTGCGTATAGTTGTATCATGTTGTTTTACCCAGTTTTCATGAATGGGGATGGTTGTACCTCCTTTGTACTAAGAGTGGTTTATGTGGTTTGTGCCTCCTTGGATTAAGAGTGGTTTGTGTTTTGTTGCCTCCAGTGTTTGGAGAGAGTTTTGGTTTTTGTTGCCTCCAATGTTTGGAGAGGGTTTTGCCTTTTGTTGCCTCCAGTGTTTGGAGAGAGTTTTGACTTTTGTTGCCTCTAGTGTTTGGAGTGGGTTTTCATTATATGTTCCTCCTAGAGTTGGAGTGATTGTTTATCTTGCTTGTATGCCCTTTGGCATCCTTGGTGATTGGTTCTGTGTTGGTTTGTTGTCAAGTAGAAGAGTGGCTTTTGTTAGGGGCCAGAGCCCAAAGAGGTAAACTGGGAAACCTTCAGAAGTGGTTTAATCAAGTGATAACTAAAACAATATACTTAGAAGTTAGGTAGTTTTTCACATTAATTAAGATAATTGAGCCTCACTCATGGACGCAAGGGCTTGTATAGACTTGGGATGAGACAGGAAGGCCTGGAATGGCAAGGTCATCTATCTTGTCCTTACGAGAGGTATTTGATTCCGCATGAGTGAGTATGGGTGCCAAGATTCGGTAGAGGCCACTAGGATAACCCATAGTGGGGGTTGGAGCCTAGGAAGATTGCCAAAGGAGATCCCATGTCGAGCTATGTGATGACACTCTTTCTACAACAACAGTTGGTATTTGGTTTTATGTGTATGGTCTTCTTATCATACTCGATCTGTTTTATTTTCTAGAAGAAATGTGACTTATGTCAGTGATGTTAGAGTTGTACTTGTTTTATCCTTATGGTTGTATGGTTCATGTGATTGGATGTGTCAGTGTGAGTTATCCTGTGTCTAGAGGTTGATGGTCTTGTCTAGAATTCCTTGTTACTATCTCCTAGCATGGGGGGTGAGCCTTCGGGTATCACATGGTTGGGTGGAACGTGCACCTTAATCCGTTGGGTCATTTGCTTGCTCGTGTGGATGATATTTCTAGTTGGAGAGCTCGTGGGTCTAGTACGTTCATGCTTTACTCTTTTTAGTTATTATTGTAATTTATTACCCCTCTTTGTATTGAGGTGGAAGATGTAATTTGTAACCTTATTATTAGAATTACCTCATTCGGGGAATGAGTGTTGTAATCTTATTGTAAGGTTTATTTTTGGAATCTTGTGGTATCTTTTATGCCTTTGTTGTAATTTTATCATGTATGGAATGTATGAGTATTTAACTGGTTAAATAATTAAATGTTATGTTTTTATTTCATGTTTCTTGATTGGGTTTTAAGTAATCTTAGTCTCGTAACCTTAGAGGTTGTTGGCAATGTATAGTGATCTTGCATGTTATTTGTACTTTAAAAAAAAAGTACGTTTGAGTAGTAAATTGCAACTTCCTCTAGGGTTGCATGGCGGGGCATTACAGTTTAAGCCTAAGGGAGCTTATGTCTTTGTGCACATTTACTTCAACTATGCTTCATTAAAATCATAGTTTTAAGATCTCAAAAAAATAAAAATAAAAAAAATAAATTTCATTAATAGTATTGTAATTGTAACACACTGTTGTGTAAAGTAATCCTTTAAACAACTGAAATCTACATAGTGTAAAAACAAACATTACTAAATAAACAATGTAGGGGTGCATTTAACATGTCCAGCTCGACCATGTTCAGATAGAGAAATTTGAAATGGTTATGGGGTAGAATGACAGGGAGAAGAAATAAATTTAGAAAGAGTGACTGAGCTTACGACTTCTCAGTTGATTAAAATTTCCCAAGCATTTAAGGGTTGCGTAGAGACTCTCTCGGTCCCCATAGAATAAGTTGCCTCATCAATTCATTTTTCTTTTTAGATTGTACTTAACTTCTCCTTACAAGAAGAAGCTGTGGTAATATCTGCACAGCCATTAAATTCAATCGACTTGATCTCAGTATCTATTTACCATTATATGGTTATCATGCTTTGAAAATAAACCTAAATAGGCATCCAATTAGTCATTCTCTTAAATCAACACATTTAGTTGTCTCCTCACCCCATACACCTTGGAACTGGATTGCTTGGTAACCTGCATGCTAGTGAGAATATGATTGGTAGTCACAAGAACAAGGTATAAGCGAACAGTCCATGAAACAATGTTCACTGACTTAGTTTTGGTGGTTGACACTTATTTGTGCTTTGCATGGGACATTGTAGTTAATGTCGTCTCTATGTGTATCTTGGTCAAAGACCACCAATAGTCTCCAGTCAAATCCCTGTGCTAACTGCCTCATGTACTGGTCAATGCTTATCATATTCATTAGTATCTATTTAGCAGATAGCTAGGCGGAGTCATTGGTTTACCACTAATAGTGGAGAAGGGGTTATGGGTGTAAATGCAAAATTGTTTATGCAACGAATGGGGATCAATCTATATTTTTGAGTACTAAGTCACTGACTCCTTTCCAGAGATGAAAGAGTGTTGCCGGACCAATCTTGAGGGCTTATGCGTTCCCCTTTCCATGCCTTGCAGTCAGGAGGAAAAAGTTTCAATGTGATGCCAGAAGAGTAATGGCAATTGCACACCTATGGGTTGGTCACTTTTTCAATCTTGCAGAGGTTGTCCTGGGTGTTGTTCTTGGGGGAGTTCCAGTAGTCGCCATTGCATGGAACAATCCTCGCATACTGTCCTTGTGTCAGCATTGTCAGCTAGATAGGAGGAAATGGTTTTACGTGCATAAGCAACATGAATGGAGATACAATTAGAATGCCTCATACTTGGACATTGGATTTATGGGCATGAAATAAAGTTTGGTCAAAATAAAGAGAAAACAAAACCATGAAGAAATTTTCATTGGCAAGTTTAATGTAATGGAGGTGGCATTGGAAATCCCCATTTTGGGGCTCCACGTTGATCCCATCCATTTTTAGCTTTAAGAGTCAACTTAATTCTCACGTATAAATAATACCTTTATAAAGGAAGAGAGATATATCCTCACTCCCTTAGATAAGTATCATGTTAATTTAAAAATAAAAGATTGAATAAAGGTAAAGATTAAGTATTTGATTTAGTAATTTTACACATTTTTTTTTTAAAAAAGAGAGAGAAGGGAATATTCTTTTGTTCATTCTAGGCTACTTTTTTTTTGAAGGTAAAAGAATATATATATAATATACATGTAGGAAATAGTTTAATTAGTTGAAAAAGGATAATCATTATTATTTTAATTTTAAATTACTCTATAAAGTAAATAGAATTATGTGTATAAAGAAGTTATTTATTTTTCATATATGAATATATGAATAAATGATAATGGACAACTAAAGAGATAGATAAAACAATAATAATTTATTCTATCTTTCAGGATTAGAGGAACGTTAGTATCAACAATCTCTTTGTTAGAAATATTATGGGTATCGATAATAGACTTAGTAGGATGATAATAGTAATAAATAAGAGTAGTACTAACACAAATATCTAGGGGTGATATAGTTAATGAGAGAAATCTTGATGGGACTCAAATTGGTTATTAGAATTATGGACCTTATGACTATTATATATATAAATATATATGCCATAATATTAATGTAGAGAGCGGAATTAGAGTTAACATTAACTTGGTTGATAATTGCATTAGAAGTAGCTTTGGTATCAAGGTCGAACTTAACCTTGCATGGAAGAAAAATATATGAACATTAGTAGTACATGGAAATAATAATTTAGATCGTGAATCAAATTAGAAAATTTTACGATGAGGTAATTATGTGTCATCAATGTTAAAAATAAATAAAATCAAATTCATCCCTAGTAGTAAATATCTGACATTTTATGTGATATAAATACTAGGATCCTTCTCTTCATCACTTGAGGATGTGCATGATGGGCTATGCACACCCACTTGTTCATCAACCCCACTCCCCATTCCCGGGTGGTGTGTCAACATTGCATGAGCAATGTCTCTCGTTACATGTAGTTTAGTTATCATGTGAAACATGATAAGGCTTGTTGCAAGTATGAAGTTAAAAAAAAAAAGTAGTTGTGTTTTTGCCCTATGAGTAAATTATGGGCATTACAATAAAGTTATATTGTCAAACCAAAAAGACAAGGGGCTAACTTAAATTATCTTTAACATAATGCTTAAACACTTAAGAGTGTTAATTAGCTTAATTAATAGATTTTTTTTTTTAAAATTATTGCATTTTCTAGTGAAAATTTTGGGCATGACATTAATCAAAACAAGAAATAAGATACAAATCCATACAAGAACACATATGACACTAGATTTACGTGGAAAACCCTACAGAGAAAACCACGGTGTGAAATGCTACTAGGAGCTATTTCCCTAATCTAGCCTCACTGTAAATATCAGTTACAACTTTCATTTAGGCCTACAACAAAAGGACACTACAACTCCCTGTTTACACAATTTTTTTCTAGGGATACAAACCAAGTAAGCTACTACTCCTTGATTGAAAAATAAACAACTAAATTATAATTGACTTTATGGCTTCAATGCAATAGAATTCAACAATTTTGCACATTAAATCAGAGGGTATCCTTTCTCTACTCTGCATCTCTCTTTGTAAATTTTTAAATAATCACAAGTAGAAATTATTTTATGCTTGATTGTTTTGGAAACCTTCCATATGTTTCTTGATTTGTGCAACTTCCAGAGAAAACTTATCATATATTTTACCTTTAAATCTAGGTAGTTGAATTCAAGAAAAAAATGTAAGGAAAATGATTAACGAACCAACCATGAAATTGTATCTAGTTTCAAATGATCTCTTAAAATTTTCCATTAGTTGCTCCCTCAATATCTCACTTAAGTCAAAATTAGCACCTTCCTAGACCATCTGATAGAAAGTATGAATTGCAGTGGTGATGACAAACCCTTTTCTATTTGTGAAGTAAATTTTATATGAAATCCCCATTGTAGCATAGCAAACTTTGGGATTAGTGATATCTTTCATTATTAGGGTTCCCTTATGAAATTTTGCACTGGTAAGTTTAGTAACCCTCTCATTATTGATAGAATTCAACAAATTGGGACTAGTTCAGAGTCACAAAGACCAGTAACTACCCTAATTACTTCTTTTGTAATAATGTAGGGTTTGTACAATCAAATGAATTCTTCATGAATGTGACTTAGAGTAATTCTTACCCATTCTTTGCAATTGTAGAAATTTGGAAAATATTTCCAGATGTCTAACACTTTTTCTACTACATTTTTATATTTAGGCTTGTACACACCATTATCATTGAGGAGTTCATGTTGGACCACTTCAAAAGATGATGTGTGATCAATTTTATTTAGCGGGGCATGGACGAAGATTCTTACGTCTTCAAAGTATGTACCACAACCTAGCAAATTTTGAAAAAACACCATCTTTATCAACCTCCATCACCTTGAATGGAAACTTCTTGTAATTTGGCCTAGGATTCTCCACAATTTCAACCACCTATGGGGTTGCCATTGATATATACCTTCTAAATTTTTTAACACAATCGCTAGGGTTTGGCTTGAAAACCCTTCCTCTCTTCTCTACTCTCAAACAAAAGTGCTTTTGATTAGAAATGAGAATAAAATGTCTAGATGAAACATAAAAGGCCTCTTATTTACTTTAACTTTTTTCCATTAATGAATTCATACTTGTTAGGTAAACCTTATGCCAAAATTTTGTGTCATCATAGGGATACAAAGATGCTCAACACACCTTTGCAAATCATTCCTCTAGTCTAGAGCCTTAATAAAAAGGTTCAATATTGCTCAGTAGAATTTCTCACTGGCGGAATTAATCCAATTCATCTTTCATGTTGAAATATTCAACATTTTATCCTATTGAGGAGGCTAAAGTATTTGAAAGTGATTACTCCTAAGGTAATGCTTTATCTCAATTTATCATAGAATCTTCTGTAATATGTACAAGCATGGTATCATCCTTCTTCACATTCTACCAACTTTGCTTCTCTTTCCAAACTTTTTCATTTCCCTTCTTTTGTTGTATTAGGGTTTCTTTTGTATTCTAGTTTTGAATAGGTGGTTCCACAAAACCACTCCTACAATTTTTTTTGTATGCCCAACCATATTGCAATTTAGCAAAAAATGTTATGCTTAGGAATAAAGTTATTTCTCCTAACTTCAGTTCTACACTTTGCAACCTTGTGACCAAAATAGTTGCAAGAATAGTAATATCCATGAAAGGAAAAAACATCATATCTTTGAGGCACAAATGATTTTATACCCATTTAGTTATTTATTCTTTCTATAAATCTACAATTAATTTCCTTATGACCAAATTTATTGCAAGAATAACAATAACCTTGAAATAATTGAGTGAACTTGGTAGGAGCATGCAGACTAGTAGGTGGAGGACCTTTGAATATTCTTTGTCTCTGAATAGGGATAAATCCACCTTATTTATTCTTACTATCCATATTCTTGTCTTGATATGAACTTGCATTTTCAAAAAAAATCTTCTTAGTTTCTTCAATGTAGACTTTTTCCTCCTTTCTTTTAGAATTTCCTTCTACTTTGAAATTCTCATATAGGTTTACAGATGCATTGGCTGTTGGAATTTTACCTTTCTCAAAACCAAGAACAAAATTTTCTTTTGATAGCCTTTGAGACCTAGTTAATTCATCAAGAATTTTAGAACCTCCTTTTAGCTTTAGACCTTTATCAATTTTTTCTTTTGATTTATCCAATTATTTCCTTAGAGAGACAATCTCTTCTTCAAGCTTGGAGAATTCAATGGATTAATCATTAAGCTTGGTATTCAGGAAATCTATATCTTTTCTACCTTCTTTAACTTGAACTTTAAACTTTCCAATTTTATTTTATGATTTTTCAAGTTTGTATTGAATCTCTTCATTTTTTTCTCTTTCTTCATCTAAATCATTTAGAGTAAAAATGATTTCTCCTTCAAAATTCATTGGACAATATTCTTTATTGAATTCAAATCCAAATTCATCATCTTCCTTATGGAGTATGTCCTCTTCTTTCTTAGAGAACTTCTTGGGTACTGCATCATTCCCCATGTGTTTCAAATATAGGATCTACCTCAATTGCTAGGATATATTAAGGAACCTTGCTCTAATACCAGTTGTTGAACACACCAAAATACTAAGAGGGGTAAATTAATATACTTCAAATTTCAATCCCAAATAATAACTATTGAAGCTAAGTTATGCCATTTAAGCATTTGAACACCTACTTAATCAAAACAGGAAAGAAGATAAGAATCCATACAAGAACACATATGACACTAGATTTACATAGAAAACCACTGTGAGAAATGCTGCTAGGAGCTATTGTCCTGATCTAGCCTCACAAGTAAATATCATTTACAACTTTGATTTATGGCTACAATGAAAGGAAGCTACAACTCCCTATTTATAAAAAGAAATTCTAGGACTACCAACCAAGTAAGCTACTACTCCTTGATTGAGAAAGAAACAACTGAAGTATGAATGACTTTATAGCTTCAACCCACAAGTAGTCATCAATTCTACACATTAAATCTGAGCTAGATATTATCACACTCTTCTCATTCAATAATACATCTTCATGCACATCCTCAATCCTCTTCTCATCTTTGATCTTATATATCACATCTGCACACTTGCAAAATGTAAATTTAGTCAGCCATAAACAAGAAATTATGAGAAAAAAAAAAATATTGTGCAAAACTTACTAACATAATAGCTATAGGGTATGTGTAGGATCATCATGGAAAAACAAGCCTTTAAGTGGTGAAAAATTCAAAAATATTAGAGTTAGCGTACATCTCTATTAGCTGTATAGAAAAATGATAAAAAATTATTTATATTTTCCCAAAATAAGTTTGCATGACCAATACAAAATCTACAAACACTTCTTAGACTCTGCTTAATCTTGAAATAGTGGTGCACATTACCAACATACCCAAGTCAACCTTAGCAAAAACATAACTTCATAAAATGACTTGAAAAATTTGTGTGGTACTGGAAGCAAGAAAGATCTACATGAGCTTCATACCTTAGACATAATGAGACATGTTGAGTGTACAACAAACTCATACAACTGAACTTTACATTCTTCTATTGGCACAAGTAATCAAACATATGTTTTAATGAAGATTAAGTATCCAAAACTAGTTGTATCACTCTATCACATGAAAACTATACTTTTGGAGCATCAAACCACTTGAAACTTCAATACAACTCTCTTTAATGATTATTGAGTGTGTATTCAAAACCTCTTGGCCAAAAATTTACATCTGAAGGAATGCAAAGCATTTGAAGAAACCATAATAACCACTTAACTTTTCCTTAACACATTTAGCACACTTTCATTTGAAACTTTCACTTTGTAAGGATTAATGACCTAAAATATTGGATATAACAACTTCACATCATCATAAACTTATATTTTGAATCACAATACTAAATATTTCTTTGTTGAAGAATGCAAACAAAAATACTATGACTTTGTCTTAGATTATAGACTGTGAATTCCTTAGACATAACTTTTACAATTTGTCATTGAGTGTGATACACCAAATTGGCAAGATATAATTATAGGCATACAAAAAACATATTAAAACATGTTTACCCACCTCCGCATCATACTAAGACAACTACTAACAATAAATCTTTCACAATATTGCAATGTTGACTTGCTCCATTAGATATATCTACAAAAATTAACAATCTTCAAAGAATATACAATCTTAAACACACTTTTGACATCAATAACAATCAAGCTCATCAGTTTGAAACACTTTCCTCAACCATCTCTCATTCCATGGATTTTCTCTTTGAAAGTAAGAAACTTTCTACAATCAGTTTTGTTAATAAAATGTTTGAGATGCATTAGTTTTAAATAGAACTTTTTAAAGTAATTTTATGACACAAAATGTTTCTTTATCAAAAGAAATCCACCTTTTCACATCATCAGGGAATATGCCATCGACATATTATGGTGTTTATTCTTTGTTTTCTTTGAAAAAGACTAAGTTTCCTCCCAAGCAACATCTAAAGAATATCCATACTTAACAAACCCCTCGCTGCAAAAATAGGTTGGAATCTTCTTGAAGGCTCTAAAGATTGGGTAAAAATTTTCCAAGCTAAGTACTTGAGGAATAGGAATCCTGGTTGTTTCCTCTCTTTGTATGACCTTCCTAGTGGTTCTTCTTTATGGAATCATCTTGTTAAATTAAAAAATGTGTTGAAGTTGGAGGTAAGAAAGAGAATCGGGAATGGGAATAATACTGAATTTCGGAAGGACTCATGGATAGAGACCTCCACTTTGTCCTTTGTTGAAGAACTAAACTCTCTCAAACAAAGCCTAAATAAGATCTATGGAAAAAAGGTTTCCAACTATATTAACTAGGAGATGGAGGAACCTAAATGGAAGGAGTTCAAATGCTATTAAGGAGGGATAATCTGAGAGGTCAGAGACAAGTAAATTGGGATCCAATCCTTCTAAGTCTACATAATTTGATTGCGGAGGCTAAGTGGTTTGATAGGGAAAGGGAAGATGAATGGTTGTGGAAAGGTAGCTCTTCAAGTTGTTTCTCATTCAAAAAGGCTTATGAAGAACTAGTGAAGCCTCTGGATGTCTTGACAGACCATTAATGGGATAAGGTATGGTTGAAGAACTTGATTCCCAAAATTAATTGTTTCTAGTGGTCGACGAATCATGGAAAAATTCTTACAATTGACAACATGGTTAGGAGGGGATTCCAACTGGTTAATAGATGTTCCCTTTGCAAACAAGAAGAGGAGTCAATTATGCACATTTTCTTCGACTTCCAATTTGCGAGGGAGGTGTGGTCCTACTTCCTATCATTGTTGTCCTCTAACTCGGTTTTTCCTCAATGAAGTTGCTTATAGAAAGCTGGCCGAGTTGTCCATTTTCCCACAATGTTATTTTTGACCTATGGAACCAAGTTCCTCCCTTTCTCTCCAGGGGATTATGGAATAAAAGAAATAACATGATATTCAGGGAAGTGGAGAGAAGCATTTGGGAGGATAGTTTGGCTGTAAAAACTTAGATTAAGGAAAAAATTGAGGTAGGAAGATACAATTTTTCCAAAGCTTGGCCTAACTATAAAGAGATGAGGATTAAGCAAAATTGGGGCATAAGGAAGGATCTTACGAAACTCAATTGGGATACGATGCTAACTAGAATGGCTATTGGGTAGAGTCCACCATAGAAGGATTAGATAAAGTATAACTTTGATGGGTGCTTAAAAGGAAACCCAGGATTAGTAGGGGTTGGAGGTTTGTTAAGAAACCACAAAGGGGAATGCATAGTGTGCTTTGGTGTGAATATGGGTGTCTATTCTAATAATAAAGCTGAAGCAATGGCTGCATTAGGGGGTTTCACAAATCTTAAGGAGCTTGGTTTTAAAAATGTCATAATAGAAGGGGATTCCAAGATAATTGAGGATATTTTGAATGGAGTGGCTATGCCACCATGGGAGTTAAAAAGTATAATTGATAAATGCCTACCCCTAAAGAATTACTTTACCAATTGTAGAGTGTAACATATCTACAAAGAGGGAAACAAAGCTACTAACTGTGTCGCCAATGAGGCTTTGAATTGTATGGGGTGGACCTGATGGACACATGGTAACATGCCAAAGTCTTTAAGAGATGTGATACTAAATGAAAAATTTAAAAATGATTACAATATGCAAAGATAAAATGTTGAAGTTAAGTGGGAAGCAAAGATGTAATGTGGAGTTTAAAGGTTTACCGTGTAATGATGATATTGGGAGTATGGGGTTGTTTTTGATGATCTTGGCTGGAAGAAAAATTAATTATTCTTCCTTGGACCCGAAGTGACAGATGATCACATGGAGTTTCTCAAGTTGTTAAGGGTTGTCATTTCAAATCATGCCAATTTCCCTAGTCTCAACCATTTTTAGAAATTGCAATGTTGAGCAAGGTAAGTTATTTAATAATGATTTAAATACTTATAAGAATAATGATAGGTTCATGGTTCCAAGAATTGTGTCACTGGTGTTCACAAAAAGAAACTTCTTGACTCTATATCTTTTACCGGCTCTATTTGATATTTGGTGAAAGAGTGTTTACTGCATTAAGGAAACAAAGTAAGAGTGGGAGATTATGAAGAAAATCTCATTGCAGCATAAGAATTTGTAGACAAGCAAAATGGGAGGGCCATAGAAGTGCAATGAACCTCCTAATTGCTAGGCCCTTAAGTAGAATGTGGATTTATGGAGGCTTTTCGAAAATGTAGGGATGGTTCCGTTCTTTCAATCTCTGAAGGGGTACAATGAGAACCTAACAAAAAAGTTCACCAATTCTTGGAGGAAAGGATGTGTTTCCATTGGTGCAGTGAAGTTTGAGGTCACAACGAGGTTCATTGTTGAACCAACTGGTCTACAAAATGAAGGGATTAAAGTTGAAAAGAAAAGTGGGGCTGATTATCAAAAGTTCATGGACAAATTCTTACATGAAGGAGAGAACCTTAAAAGATCTCAAAAAGAGTATGCTAGGTTGGAACTCCCTCCTCCCTTTACTTTGGTTAGCCTATTTTTCATGTGGCATTATACTTTAGAGGGAAGGTATATGTCGGTACATGCATACCATTTTCCCTTGTTTAATAACATTAGACATAGAGAGAGAGAGTTAATCTGCCCTTTTATTTGTTCTCTTCCCTATAACTCAATATTGAGAAGGGTGCTAGTCCTCCCCTACACCAAGGTTTGATGTTAACCTTGTAGAAGTATGCCCTAGCCCTTAATCCTCATGGTAACCCTTTGGCTAGAAGAAATGATAATCCCAACTGCTTGGATGGGGATAATGGGGAACAACCTATTGATGAAAATGCTATTGTAGATGAAAATTCTACTATTGAGGAAATTCCTGTTGTGGAGCCTAATTCCTGCCTGCTTCCAATAGTTGCTGCTAGGAGGGTGCTAATTCTTGCAATGAGCCATTCCCTTGTGACCAATGTCTCAAACCCCTCTACTCCTATGTCGTAGATAAGTGAGGAAAAAATAACTTTTGAGATTGAGATCATAAAGGCAATGCAGTGAAAAAATGAAAGCCAAGTGAAAATCCGTTCTCTCATTGTCGTATGGCAATGCAAATGGTAAGAAGATGACGCCATGCAAAACAATATAACGTTAAATCAAATATAATGGGTATCATGTACCCACCTTTCACAGAGCCAGATTGGATAAATGAAGTGCATAAATAGTACACTCGATAGACATAGGCTTCCACTAGAGAAAACAATAATTAATATACCTAATGCAGACACCTATTTTTATTGTGCAACTTTCAATGGATATTCATGGATATGTATATTTTAGGAAGCAAAGTACACGTTTTCAATAGGCATCAAAATTGTGTATTGTCAACTAAACTTTAACGTCATCGGATTGGTTAAGCTATACAGTGAAAAAATGAAAGCCAGGTGAAAATCTGTTCTCTCACTATCGTATGGCAATGCAAATGGTAAGAAGATGATGCCATGCAAAACAATATAACATTAAAGTTTGAATATAATGGGTATCACGTACCCGCCTTTCACAGAGCCACTTGCTAAGTATTGATTTTCAATTCAACTACCATGGTTTCCTTCGACTTTTGCTCCATTTCATGTCGAGTTGAGAAAGAGAAGGTTGGGGGCACTTTGCTATAGCTGTTTTTATCTGACTGCACAACCACTATTTTCAATTTTATATCATCTGAATAAAAGCCAGTAGTATTCTAAGGAAATTAGGACCCTGTATCAACCATAAATTATTGGTTTAATTTTTTATTAAAATAAATGAATTTCTATCAATTTGGTCAATATAGATAGTCTATCGACATAATCATTCATTGTCACTTACCATTGCACATAATGAACATTCATAAATATTTTCAACCAATTATTATGCAACTTGGACTATAAATCAATCGCATGTTTTGCCTTTATATACGAATACAATGAACATGGAAACATAGAGCTTCAATTAACGACCATGTGATCCTTATTTGTTTTTCCTGTGTTTTTATTTTCATGGTATTAAAGCCCTTTAAGCCTTGGGTTGTGAGTGACGTGTGCACCCCATCAAACTAAGAGTTGTAAATGATTGAAGTGTGGAGCAATAACACTTGTGTCATTGCCTTTGAAGTTGTGAATGGAAATGCATAAAGATAACATAGTAGTTTTGTGAAGAAAATCATGCAAAAGATGGGTATTTCAACATCTTGGGGATTTGTTGGACTTAGTAACCATTTTAAACTAGATGAAGTATATGAGGTTTTGTTGAATGAAGAGAACATACCTAAGAAGATTAGAGGCGAGTCGAGAAATATTCCTCAAGCATTTATTAGTAGTGGAGAATAAAAGAATTACAATCAAGTTGTGTCATATCAAAATTAAAGACAACAAAATCAAGGTAATCAACATAAAAATAATCAAAGGCAATGAAATGAATCATGGGAAAATCAACAAAGGCATGATTTTAAAATGGGTAGAATGAGTCGATTTAAATCACAACAAAATTTTTAAAAGATAAAAGTCTATTACATGTTATTATCGTGGAGAATAAAGGCATAAAAGTGATCAATATCCTAGAAAATCACATGTGGGAGGGAAAGGAAAGTTTTATCAAAAAATATAATAAAATTTTGGTTAAGAAGAGAGTAAGTATAATATATCAATATCCTTATTAGCTACTAAAGGAAATTTAAATAACACATGGTATAGTAATTTAGGGGCTAGTCAATATATGACTTACAATAAAAAAATATTTAATTATTTAGAAGTGAAAGGTGCAAGAATATTTCTTGGTGATGATAGTTCACATGAATTTGAATGAATAGATTCAATTCCAATGACAAATCTAAAAATGGTAAGTGATTAGAAATAGTAGATGTGAATCATGTACCTAAGCTAAAAAAAAAAATTCTCTCAATAAGTCAAATAACTCAACATGGTTATAAGGTGGAGTTCTATTCATATAAGTGTCTAATCAATAGCATTAGTAATGAATTTAAAGTTTTTCCTATAGGAGTTGAGAGTGATGATATCTATTTTTTAGCATATGTATATAAGAAAACTTGCACACTATAGGTTCCTCTACAAGTGAGTTGTGTCATCAAAGATTTGGTCACTTAAATTATCAAAGTTTGGCTATGCATTCAAATATGAATATGGTTGGTGGACTTACTTGGATAAAGTAAGCACACATGTATGTATAAGATGCATGATAGTAAAACAATATAGAGACAAGAACTAAGGGTCTACATGTAGGGAAAGTAAATCTCTTAATGTTTTCCATAATCATTTATATGGGTGGATGAATTTTCCATCACTTGGGAAGGAGCTAAGTACATCTTACACTTCAATTTTGTTTTTCATAGGAAGGCTTGGGTCAAATTCCTTAAGCAAAAGGATGAAGTGTATGGAAAAATTGAATGTTTAAAGCATTAGAGAAAGTCAAAGTTGAGACATGATCAAATAAATATGAATAGACAATGATAGAGAATATGTCCATAACAACTTCAATTTTTTTAATATGATGAAAAATCTTCCACAATTTATCTTCTCTCTTGGTTCTAAACCCATTTCATTGTGTAGTAAGAAGCAATCTATTATTATTTTATCTACTATAGAGGTAGAGTATACAAAAAGAAATGAGGTAACTATTTATAAATGACTTGGTTATAGGATCCTCTTTTAGTACTCAAACAACATCAGGTAGGGCCTTCTTTCCTTTATTATAGCAATCAAAGTATAATTTTATTTTCTAGGAATCTAGTGTTTAATGGTAGTGTTATCAATCTGAAGTTGCACCCCTGTTGAATTGGTGTTCAACACCTCAGTGTAACATGGGAAGACCTCCAAAGCTGTGGGTCACTTATAGATAGAGGTCAACCTCCAGAGAAGGCCAGCTTCCTTTGGTGTCACCGAAACTATTGATTTTTTATAAAGGAGAAAGGAGAAAGAGTGCATAAAATAAAACTAAATACTATGGTGATACACCGAACTGATAAGAAATCATGAAATAAAAATAAGATGAACATACACTTGGAAAACTAATGGTAGCTATTTCAATTACTCAACATAACCCTTTTGAACTTATGTATCATTCTTAAGAGGCTTGATCTGCATACATATTTTAAGAAGGAAGGTTGAATTTCACGGCTTTAAGGTATGAATGCAGACTTAGAAAAGCACAATTGAAAACTTCCATAGTCTAAAAGTATAGAAATGAGAGTAATATGAACACTAACACTGGCTTTCAAGGTAAACTCCGTGTTTTATATTCCAGAATTGAAATGAGTTACAAAGCATACATCAGTTGAGAAATGATTGTTAAAAATCACTAACTCTTGAGAATGCATAATCCGAACCCCCTTACAAAGAGGCATAAATGCCTTATATACAAAAGATGTCGCCCCCTAGGGCTTACAAAAATATCAATCTTCAGAAAGATCTACCCCTTAGATCTTTTCGACTGAAGTTAATGTTGCATTCAAGTGTATCCCTGCTGTCTATGTCGGTGTGAAAAGATCACCCTTAGGAGAAGCCCTCAGATCTTTTACAACCACAGTATTAACTTCATGACCTCCATGTCCACCCTCAAACTTCCCTACCAAACATCTTTGAATTCCCTAAGGTAATATCATTAATGTCTATCGGCCCTTGCCAGTTGACATCCTAGTTGTCCATGCGGTCTCCGCCCTTCTGTTTATTGATGACACCTCCTGGATATCAGACTGATTCATCACTTTATTCTTAGAGAAGATCCACGTTGCCTATGTTCCACTGATCTTCTTCATAGGGTTCAAACTACCACGACTCTCCCCTAGCCCCCTCCGATTGG
Organism: Sequoia sempervirens; assembly: GCA_007258455.2. Taxonomy (NCBI): domain Eukaryota; kingdom Viridiplantae; phylum Streptophyta; class Pinopsida; order Cupressales; family Cupressaceae; genus Sequoia; species Sequoia sempervirens. The sequence goes on from VDFB02091053.1 coordinate 86,154, forward strand.
ATGAACATATGCCACATGAGATCGCCAGATGTTCAAAGTTCCTTAAAAAAAATTTGCATGTCGGTGAGACACTAATCGTGTCTCCCTGATGCGATTATGCTCTTATAGCAGCTATCAGTGTCACACGCGATAGTTGGCAAGACCTCATATTGAATGCAAAAGCCATACCGATATCACCTTTATCATCGCCCAAACCATTGGCAAGACATATCGCTTTGGCAAGATGTTACAACGAGCCCTCCATCTTTCTCCCTAAGACCAAACCTTTCATCTTAGCAAGACTCCCCTCCAGTCGGGAAGTCCTTTCATCGATATCAATTTCTCTTGGCGAGACCTTCGCTATCACTGCTCGAGACGTCATGTCAATGTCAACTCTGTGGCCAGGAGTCTTCTGACTTCAAATATCCATTCGGCGAGACCCAGTTGGGTCGGCAAGACCTCATGCCGAACGCATTCCACTTTCCTCGAGCTCTAATCATTTCCTTCGATGAGACACTGGCAAGTTGGGAAGACCTCACACTGAAGCTCTATCATTATACCAAAGGCACCATCTTGTCGGTGAGACACTATTTGGCCACCGAGACGCTACAGCGAGGCCCACCTTTTCTCCCCGATGCCATACCTTTTCGCTGAGACCTTCGCTAGTTGTCGAGACATCTCCGTGAGCTCCTACCTTCGGTGAGACCCCCAGCCTTTGGCGAGACATTACGTTGAAGGAAAAACCCTTCTCCGAGACCTCCTTCGCCAAGTTGGCAAGACAACAGGATGGTCTTGCTGACTTTCCTCTCTGATGATTTTTTTTTGCACCAAAACTAATCGAAGCATGCCTCCAACAGACCTCCTTGTGAAATATCCTCAGGTGCGTGATCTAACCCTTGATGCAAATTCCCCATTTGTCCCTTTATGAACCTCTGAAACACAATTTTTCCTGCCTGATGAGCTTGTAGGTGAAAATCAGGCAACATTTCTGGCGACCTTTGTTGGATGTTTACCTACTAAACATAGAAACCAGTAGCCAAATTTGTCCATTGGGCTCGGAGTCACTTAGAAAAAATCCTCAGAACAGACCAAGAGTAACTCGCACATGGTCGCAATTCACTTGAGACTCATAAAACATATCAAGACAGTGGGAACTTGCTGAAACTGAAGAAACTGAGGTGAAACTACTAAACTATGCAGGAACAACACTTAGGAAATAGAACAACATTAAAACCAAAGCACATAAGCGCTTATTGAAAACATAAAACCTAATCTAATATGTACAATGGAGGAACTTATCAAACCTCAAAACAAGGCTTGAGGTGTATCCCATTGACTGGGATAGGAAGCACTTCACCTTTAGTTGTGGCCAGTTGGTATGGATTGTGTTCTTTGCAGCCTTTAAAAATAAATGGACCCATCCACATGTTGTCAAACTTGGTGTGATGGTCTGGCCTACTTTTCAGAACATCCCATTTGAGAACAATATCACCTTCTTTAAAAAATTTGACTGTAGCTTTCTTGTCAAATGTTCTCTTTGTTTGGAGCTGATGATACTCCAAAGTTTTTATGGCCCTATCTCTTGATTATTCAAGCTCCATGAGCTCTGCATACCTTATGGACATTGGGTCTTGTTCTTCACACATCTCCAACTGATGAACAATGTCTAGAGTTGGAAGCTTCGTAGACAGAGGTAACCTAGCCTCTTTACCATAAACAAGGACATATGGAGAATTACCCACTGATCTCTTAGGGGTTACTCTATCTGCCCAAAGTACAGATTTCAATGTGGTATGCCAAATTCTTTGATTCTCTTCCATAGTCCTTTTAATGATTCTAATCAAGTTTTTATTTGTACTTTCAGCTAATCCATTACCCTGTGGGTAATAATTAGAGGAAGTATTCAAATGAATCCCGTGTTTAATAGCCCAATCTGTGACTCTTAATCTAACAAATGCAAGAGCATTATCTGAAATGATGGATTCAGGAACTCCAAACCTGGTGATTATGTCTTCATAAAAGCTCATAACTAAAGATTCATTTGCTTCCTTCAAAGCTACTGCCTCTGTCCAGCGTGTAAGATAATCTATAGCAGTAAGCACCCACTTAAGACCGGCACTAGATGGTGCATTAATTGGCCCAATGAAGTCGATGCCCCATCTCATAAAGGGCTGCTCCACCTGAATTGGATGTAGAGGCATAGCATACAACTTTTCTTTTCCTTCAAATAAAGCATATTTGATACACTTTCTTGACCATGCATATGTGTCTTTAAACAAGTTGGGCCAGTAGTAACCAGCTCTCATGATTTTCTAGGTAGTAGTTCTTGGAGCAAATGACCTCCTGCAGCTCCATCATAAAACTCATGAAGTATATTTTCAACTTGATCACTGTGAACACATCTTAAGAGAACACCATTTAGATCCTTTTTGAAAAGAACATTATCTACCAACACATATGGTATTGACTGTAGTCTGAAGTATCTTTGTTTAGCTCTATCTAAACCTGGTGGACACTCACCAATTTGTAAAAAATGGGTGATGTCTTGAACCCAATTTGTTATTATCAGGGGCACATCATCTCGATCATTCTGAGGTTCATTTGTATTAACAAAAGCAATATCCTTTTCTAAGTCATTTTCATTGCTTGACCCTATAGCAAGCTATTCACAAAGACCTTTACCCCTAACCAATTTGGTAACCTTGATGTCCACATCATATTCCATAACCTTAGTGACCCATCCTACTCTTTTATCATTTAGATCTTTATTTAACATAAATTCTTTCACACTTGGGTGTGCAATCAAAACATGAATTTTTTTGTTTGAAACCAAAGGTTTAAACTTTTTTAGGATTTTGATCACAACAAGAACATGTTTCTCCACAAATGTATATTTTTGTTCATAATTAGCAAGTCCCCGACTAAAGAAAGCTATTAGTTGTTCCAAATTATCACTATTTTTCTGAACCAGCATAGCAAAAAGTGAACTAATGCTGCCAAAAGCATACAAGAAGAATTCTTTAGAGAAATTTGGATTTACCAGTGTTGGAGCTGATGCTAAAGCTTCCTTGATTTCTTCAAAACTGTGTTTTGCTTCTCCAGTCCAACTAAAAACTGCATTCTTTTTAAGCATGGCGGTCAAGGGCTGTAGTACATCTGTAACATCAGGAATGAATCTTCTTAGAAAGTCGATTCTCCCTAAAAATATCTACAATCCCTTCTTGTGATTGGGTAGTGGCAGTTCAAGTATGGCTTTAACTCTTTCAGGGTCAATGGTAACTCCATCTTTTGACACTATGTGACCCAACAACTTACCTTCATGAACTGCAAAAATACTCTTTGTTAGATTAAGAGATATTCCATACTCTACATTTTTCAAAAACCTGCTTGAGATGTGACAAATGTTCATTTGCATTTTTTGAATATACAGTTATGTCATCTAGATAAACTAGCAGACATTTTTGAATTAAATTCTGAAATACCATATCCATGGCATGCTGAAAGGTGGCACCGGAATTAGATAAACCAAAAGGCATTCTCTTGTAGGCCATAGTGCCCCATTTTGTTGTAAATGTTGTTTTATACTGATCCTCCTCTTTGACTAGAATCTGGTTATAACCAGAATATCTATCCAGAAGAGAAAACCTTTCTGATCCAATAACAACTTGAAGAATTTGTTCCATAGATGGCAAGGGATAATGATCTTTTAGAGATGCTTTGTTAAGGTCTCTAAAGTTTACACATAATCTTATCTCACCATTCTTTTTTCTAACTAGAACAAGATTAGAAACCCAATATGTGTGTTTAATTGGAAATACAATACCCCCCTCAACTAACTTAGTTAGCTCTTTGATCATCAAGGGTTCAAGCTTAGGGTTCAATGGTCTATGTTTTTGTCTAACAGGTTGGCATCAGGTTCTAACTCAATTGTATGTTGTGCAATATGAGGATCAAACCCTCTTAAATCAAAATATTTCCAAGCAAAAACATCATGATATTCTTGGCATAAAACAATGAAAGCTCTCTTATCCTCACTTGAACAAATTTTGCCTAATTTGAGAAGCTTACCTTTAAAGATTTTCACTTCTTCATAATGATCTTCTTTCACTTGAATGCCAACTTTGTTCTTCTTAAGCTAGTCATCAGCATTGAATATGGATTCCAAGGTAACCAGCCCTTTGGGAAGTTTATTTGTCTTTAGTTGTATCACTTGATCATCATACTGTTGTTTGATCTTTTCTTGGTTTACTACAGAAAACTGATCTTCTTGGAGCAAAAAAGTTAAAATTTGTTCATCACTTTCAAATACCTACCAGTGAATGTTGTTATCAGGAATCGATGGCTTGATAACGACCTTGACATACTGCTGTATTTTGTCCTTTTTGACATCACCTGGGATATCAAACTGTGCTCCAATTACTGCAAGTCTGTCAACATGCTTATTCTAATTTCGTGGAATAGAAATTAGATTAAAGACATTAAATTCTTCAATTATGTTCCATACTCTATTTCTGTAAGACTTCAAAGCATCATTCCTGGCAACATTCAACCCCCTGATCTGATTAACTATCAGTTCACTGTCTCCATAGACCTTCAAACAGTCAATCCCTCTTTTCCTTGCCCACTCAAGGCCTTGAATGAGTCCCTCATACTCAGCACTGTTGTTAGAACATGTAAAAGAAAAACAAAAGGCTGAAAAATACTTATCACCCTGTGGAGAAATCAACATTGCACCTCCACCTACTCCATTCTTGCTTCTGGAACCATCAAAAAATATTTCCCAAAGTCCACTTTGCTGTTGCAACTACTGATCTGTACCCTTTTCAAGGTTTGGGATCTCTGCATTAGGTTCAAGCATCACATAATTACCCATAGTAGCATCTTGAATAAGATCTACAGGACTATCTCACACGTATTCAACTACCCACTCATATAGAAGCACATCAGGAATAACTTCTGATTGAAGTTCTTGAGCAGCAACTAGTTCACTATCAGAAAAAATGACACAATTTGTGTCTGCAGCAGTAGAAACAACGTTGATAGGACTTGGCTTATATGGCTCAATGTGGTTTTTAGCCAATTTTTCATATTTAATAGTGACTTTGGTTCCATATCTGGTTCTAAACAATATATGCGACCAGTCACCTGACACATAACCACCTATCTTAGCCATAAAGTCTCTTGAGAGGCACAAAGAAAAGAAAGGTGAGAGATCTATGACACATATGTCCTGAAGAACAGAAAAATTAGCACAAGTATGAAGGGTAAGACTCAAGTCTTTAATAACACCCAATTTATTAACTGAAGTACCATCCAATTGAATCACTCCTTTCTCTAAAGGTTGATACTTCAATCCAAGTTTGTCAGCAATTTGCTTTGGCATTACTGAGCTACTAGCTCCACTGTCCACCATACAGTTATGAACTAACTTATCACCTATGATTACTGACATGTAAAATGGAGGTGGCTTGACTTCTTTTCCTATCTCTTTGTTGGGCTTTTTATCATTTCCTTGAGTATTATTTGTCAACACAGTTCTAACTTGACCTATTGGAGACTTAGATTCATCAGACACTTTAAAATTTGACAAAGTTGAGTGTAACATATCTTTTTGACCTGGGATGGCTAATGAATCCCACATAGACATCATTACATTTATCTTTTTCATACTATCAAGAATGTTATAGGGTACAACTAGGTTTAATTTATGATGTACCTTTATGCCAGTGTGGTCGGTTTACAAGCGTGGCTGCTCCTTCACTGGGAGTTGCTGATTTCTTTGCGATCCACGAATCTCTTGAGAGGTAGATGATTCTGCAGCTGATGTTTTTCTTTTATTAGCTATTTGATCAAGCTCAAAAGCTCTTTTCTCTGCCCTTGTGTTAGCTGCAATTGAAGAATCATCTACATTCAATCCACATAATTCTTCACCTTGCCAGTTAAGAAGAGTAGTGCCATTGGTAGGTTGATCTTGGTGTTGTAGAGATGCATTATTGAATTCATTTTGCTATGAGCTTGAGGCATTCTGTACCATAAGTGCCTGATTAATAAGTTTGTTTGAGCAAGTGGCTTGATTATGAGGCTGGTTACAAGGGTAGCACCACTCATAATCTACTGCTAAGTTGCTTTGAATAGGGACAAGATCCTTAACTGCACTAACAAGTGCTGGAGCATAAGCATGAAAAGGTCTAGTATTTACCCCCTGTCTTGGGCCCTGATAGTTGCCTTGGTAAGCTTGTCTATTACCTTGATACTGTTGTTGCTGAGGCCTATTATATGATTGTTGCTTTTCCAAGCTCACAAGCTTATTACCAAAAGTCTGTAATAAACTTTTGATCTCCTGTAACTCATTTGAAGAACTTGAAACAACAACTTCTTGTGTTGCAGTAGTTGGAACTGCTGGAACAGGTGGCAAAGGTGCAAAAGATGGTATTTGCAAAGGGATATTCGAATGAATATCTAGAAATATAGGCATTGGTGGCCTAGGAGCAAGTTTACTAGCTTGTATTAGGTTGTTTTCAACTCTAATTGCTATTTCAAAGGCATCTGCCAAAGACACTTCTCCCATTGACTGTATTAAAACTAAAATATCGCTATTTATAGCTCTAAGATAATACAGGAAAGCATATTCAGGTGAAGGCCTCACCATTGCAGGGATTTTATCCCAAGTTCTTTGAAATCTGAAATTGAAATCATTCATTTGCTCTTGTGGAGCCCTCTTAATCATAGTTAATTGTTCCAATAAAGATAAATTATCAAACCTGTCTTGAAATTGTTTATGCAACTTGTCTCCAAATTCGTCCCAAGTTGTGATTGAGCCGACTGCTAGGCCCCTATACCATTGCACAACTCTTCCTTTCAGTGAAGCAGCTAATAATCTCACAACAACATCCTCTTGAGTTATGTGATGAACTCCGCATAACAAAGCCACATCTCGCATGTGTTCAATCGGGGTAGTCTGATCTTCCCCAGTGAAAGTTGGGAGACTTTTCAAGGCTACCATTGGAATGTCATTGTGTTGTGCCAAATTTAAGGGGCTCCCTCTATTGAAAACAACAAATGGTTGATTCCTTGGAGTATCCATTGGAGGTGGCTGAGATGGATTTACTTGCACTCTAGGTGAAACAAAAAAAGGGATAGCACTATGAGATCCTACAGATGGAGGAGTAGATTTAGTTCTTCTAGAGTAGATAAATGTTGTCTTTGGCCTTTATGTTGCTCTGCCTTGTCTTCTTGGTGGTGACAGCTGCAAATATTCGAAAGGAACTAAGTTGCTCCTTGTCTAAACTCTTCTCATAAACTGTAAAAGCACTGATTCTGAAGTCCTTCCTCTTTATGGAGTCGCCAAGTATGCAAAATTGACCTCTACAAAGTCTGAAACCTACTAGTTGCATACTAAACCAACAGTATAATATGGTACTTGTCCCACCGGGCGTGCCAGAAATTGTTATCAATCTGAAGTTGCACCCCTATTGAATTGGTGTTCAACACCTCAGTGTAACATGGGAAGACCTCCAAAGCTGTGGGTCACTTATAGAAAGAGGTCAACCTCCAGAGAAGGCCAGCTTCCTTTGGTGTCACCTAAACTACTGATTTTTTATAAAGGAAAAAGGAGAAAGAGTGCATAAAATAAAACTAAATACTATGGTGATACACTGAACTGATAAGAAATCATGAAATAAAAACAAGATGAACATACACTTGGAAAACTAATGGTAGTTATTTCAATTACTCAACATGATCCTTTTGAACTTATGTATCATTCTTAAGAGGCTTGATCTGCATACATATTTTAAGAAGGAAGGTTGAATTTCACGGCTTTAAGGTATGAATGCAGACTTAGAAAAGCACAGTTGAAAACTTGCATAGTCTAAAAGTACAGAAATGAGAGTAATTTGAACACTAACACTGGCTTTCAAGGTAAACTCTATGTTTTATATTCCAGAATCAAAATGAGTTACAAAGCATACATCAGTTGAGAAAGGATTGTTAAAAATCACTAACTCTTGAGAATGCATAATTTGAACCCCCTTACAAAGAGGAAAAAATGCCTTATATACAAAAGATGTCGGCCCCCTAGGGCTTACAAAAATATC
>VDFB02091054.1:0-26894 GCA_007258455.2 Sequoia sempervirens
TGAAAGTATGTATCGCCTCAAAGCATAGGACTGTGATGTCTACAATATTTTCAAGATGTAAATATTCAAATAGAATCTTCATATTCATACCATGCTTGGTTCTCAATATTAGGTGGGACTAGTAGAGCATCATGTATCCGCCAAGCTTTGCTGTGAAATCTCTTGAAAGACACATTCCAAAGACAAGAATAATTTTTATCACTACCACTTCTTGCATGACTATTTGTCTTGGGCATGAGAAGAGGGTAAGAGATAGATCCTTTATCTACCTAATGGTCTGAACCTTCTTCCCATATAGTTGAATGATTCCTTTTTCCAGGTGCTCATACTTAAGTTTCAAGGCATCTATCATTTGTTTCAATATGACAGTTGTGCTACCACCTAAATCAATCGTATTATTATGCAAAAGCTTATCTACCACAATAAGTGTTAAAAAGAAGGGTGTGGGCTTTGTCTTTCTTACCTCTTTCTCTTTTGCATTTCCCACATCATTCATGTAAGATGTTTATTTCAAAGCTTGAGGAGGTGACACAGATCCTTTGTCTCCACTTTGGTTGCATGACTGAGTTGTGTCTGCCTACGAGATTTTTTCTCCTTTCTTTAATGCTTCCCAAAGCAAGGTCTTTTATTCAAGAATGGATATGATGTCCCATAATGATACATTGGTAGGTACCTTCTTCAATTGTTCCACTACATTGAGCATCCTAACCAGTTGAGTCTTAGGCTTGTATGTTGGTATTTCTCTCATTTTTGGAAGGAAGTGTTCTATTGTGACTGGGATCGGTTTCTTATTTTCCTCCTCTACCAATGACTTATTATGCAGCTATAGAAAAGGTCAAATGTAGCATGATGAAGCCTAATTTTCCTATGTGGAAGGTTGACATGGTTGAGGATGTGGCAAAGGTTGTTGGACATATTCTCTTGTGAGCCTTCTTTTGGACCTTATGTTATAATTTGACTGTAGTTATGGAACACTAGTCGTTGGAGCTTCAGTTACAAACACTGCATCTTCTTCAATCCAAGAAAATAGAGCTTGGTTGGGCACAATATCTAGTTATTGTTTGAAGGAAATTCATTACATTTGTGCTATGTAGTGGGGTATGTGCAGGATCATGATGGGCCAAAAAGTGGCAATATGATGTGTATGTGGCTGATGAATTTTTTTTAACCTAAAATTGATGAAAAAAAAAGGTTTTTAAATAAGATTCTCAAATTTCCACCAATATAAATTATGCTTTACTTTGAATTTAATAAGTAATTATTATTCATTTTCTATTCAAATTACAACTAAAGTCTTGATTGATAGATTAATTGAAAAACATTTATAGCTTCAATGGTATCACATTTTTGAATCCAAAACATGCATCACATTTCTTGCTTCAGATAATTATAGGATTAAAAAAAAAAGAAAATTTGAATTTCATGATGTTTTGACCAAGTTAAGGTGGTCAAACATAAGATTTTATATTTTTTAAATTTTTTAATAAAAAATTCATAATTAATTTTTTACTTGGAAAAAAATTACAAAAAAATATGCATCACATCAGGAGATGAGTCATCTACTTACATCTAAAATCTTATAAAAAAAATATATCATTTTATTCTGGTTAGGGTGGTCAAAAACACATCTACTTCTTATTTTTTCCCTGAAATTTAAGTACTACTGCATTAAAATTTCAAATTTTCACCAAATAGATTTATTTATTTTTAAACAAACCTATTATTTTAGAAACTACATTCAATTTTCTATAGATTCTATTCTTACATATATTTGAAATAATATAGATAACTTATTCAAAATTTTACAACAAGTTGCTTGACTCTGATTTTTCTAATTTTTTTGCCACTTAAGGGCCTATTTTTTCCATGATGATCCTGCACATACCCAATGAGAATTTTCAATTTTGGAAGACCCATAGTCATATGCATGTGGAAGCATTCCCTTTCTTCTTTGTTCCGCTATCCCCTATTGCATATTCCCTCGAGAAAATTTGGGGCATATGGATATCGCTACATGGAAACCACCATACATTCTTGTCTTCTGCCAAATTGTTTTGGCCTAGAATTATCTCCTTACTTGGGATATATTTGACCGTCTATAGTGGTATGGTGACTAGAACTATTTGGTTTGCAAACAACATTTGTTGACCAACTCCTCTAGAGGATCCTTGGTATGGATTTTGTTGATAAGATGACTTCCTCAGTCATAGGCATGTGTAGTCTACTTTGGAGGCATTTCTTGTTGTCGCTTGATAATGACCAACTCATTAGAAAATTTTTACATGAGATTCTTCATGCTGATGATGTCTACTACAATTGAGGAAGAGCCTGATGTGGTCCTTTGAGTGGTGGGATAAAATTACATAGGTTGTGGAGTGGCCAACATCAGTTGTGTACCAGAAGTTCTTGGAGTAGCTTCTTCTCAAGGGACATCAGAGATTTCCAAAAATATTGGCATCGTAGGTTGAGGTAGAAGCTTCCTTGGATCAATTAGACTATTCTCCACATGCACCACCACTTCATATGCATCAGGAAATATATCCCCTCCCATGGAGGTTATCATAAATGTGATGTCCAAATTGAGAGCCTTCAAATAAAACATGAACACCATTATAGCTTGGGATCAAGCAGTCATAAGGATCCTTTGCCAAGTCTTGTCAAATTTAGTGTTAGAATAACTCATGGCTTCTTCTAGAGCTCTCTTGATGGTAATAAATTGTTGTAGCAATGAAGAGTACTATCTTTTCTCTAAGAATAGTTCAAACAACCATTCTCCAAGCTAATCCCAGGAGATGATGGAGCTCAAGGCCAAAGATCAATACCAATCTTGGGAATTTCCTTTGAAAGAGGTAGCTAATAGCCTCAAGGTGATGTTCTCATCTGATATGTTATTAACCCTACATACTTCCACTATATATTGAAGGTTTTTGGAAGGGGTTTGGAAGTATTATCTAGAGAATCTTGGAATAGCCTTGAGGGAGTTAGCGGGTATGCTAGGCCATACATCTGGGGGCATGGGTGGTCGTAGCGGACATGCACTATCCCATGTTACAAAATTTCTAGGAGTAGGGGGAGGAATGTGACCCATAGAGAAAATATTCCTATGAATCGAGTATATAGATATTTTATTTGGAAGTTTGAGCCTCTAGGTGGGGTAGATAAGTCTCTCGAGGTTGGGCTCTTGCTTCTTTCTCTATTGCTCCTTACAGGTGATACAAAGCCTATAAGTCTTCTCCTTCTAGGTACTGAGGAATGTAACTGAGAGTACTGAAAGTGACCTCTTGAAGATTCTCTTGTTTGGACTCAGGGCATGAAACTTCCAATTTCCTTCCTTAGCTCGATTTAAGAAATATTTTTGACTTCTAAATAGGTGTTCAAAAAACTTCTTTTCCTATTGAGCGTGCCAAAAAAATAACTATTGATCATGAAATCTTGCACCTCTCCAACATTCTTATGAGAAATTTTGTGAGTGGCTCACCAAATTGTGCCACACTAAATACCTTTTGGATTTTTATAGAAAGCCAACTCTTCTTTAGGGGTTTGGAGAAAAGGGTAGAAGGAAATGTAAATATAAAACATAAAAATGGCGATGTGCCAATGCTTTTACAACATTTCAAATCCAACCATTCCTATGATTGATATAATTCGACACAAAATGCCACAACCCTTCATTGTTTGAAAAAGAAAGAACGATAAAGGCTAACAACAAGCACAGTGAAAACTTTAAAATATTTACACAAGTAGTGTTCATTAAGGTCTGATAAAACATAAATATTTCAAATCAATATGAGTGTGCACTTGAATTCTTTGCAAATACCCCATATCTTTTGGACCTTATTATTGAATTTTTTCCATGTAATGAGGACAACACTCATGTCAATCATAATGAAGGTGCTACTGAATATTAATCTTTTCTCTTTGATACTCCAACAACTTGGCCCAACATACAACAAAGTGTCTATGAAGGGTTTCCATTTGATGTACAAGATGGATGTGAAGGTAAAATGCATGATTAAATGGAATATGAATATTTTACTTTCCCATTTCAATTTGGAAAGTCTACATTGGAATAGATTGATGAGTAGGAAAAATTCATAACATGTGTTGTTTATGGAATCAATTATGATGATGTTGGGTTCTCAAGAATGCATAATACACATGTTAATAAACCAAAAATATAAAAAGACAAAGTCTTTGATAGAGGAAAGAAATAGTCCCAAGTTTTGAGGGCCATGGGCCCTGAATTTGAGAATTGAAGCGAATTAAAATAAAAGAGGCTTCTAAAAAGACCAAATTATATTGTATACCTTTTTGAATAATTTACATAGGTTTGGTCTGGTGTGTTCCTTTCTGGTTGTGTTTGCTTGCCCTATCCTGGAAAGCTCCCAGGTTTCTTGTGTTTCTACCTTGGTCTGCTTCAACTTGTGATCTAGATTCACACTATTCCCACTGGGGGTGTACGCCCCTATGCATAAGCCACTAATAGATCTCCCAAAATTCTTGCAAAATTTTGAGAAAATCATGACTTGGATCATGATTATCAAACTCTATGTCCAATGATGGGCTAAAGGTTTTGGTATGTAAACCCTAAATTTATAAATGTTCTACCCTAAAACCTTTCAACATTATAATTTTGTAGTGACCTATTCCCCCTAGTTACCGGTCAAGTTAATCATCACTTAATCCTTTGAATACGTCTATTTACTGACCCCTTTAGTTTAGGAGAGACAGTCACCCCACACATTGTCTCGTGCTAAATTATTTTAATGTTGGGAAAAATATTTCATTTGTAAATGGAACTTAAGTCATTTTCCTCAAGGGTTTCATCATCGTTGGCCTAGTCATGCCCCCATTTCAAAAATTAATGTGGCATGTGTAGGAATGTGGCCCATTAGATTTTAATTTTTAATGCCTGACACTCATCACACACTATGCAAGAATTTATGGATAGTCATGATAAGACATGTGAGGTTCATGATATTTTGATGTTTGTCTTTACCATTTGGGGCTCGAACCTTGTACAAGTGTTGGGTAATTGATGATGGGGAAATCAATGACTATTGTGCAAAATTAGGATTTAATTCTATTCATTCATTACACACCTCACGACATTTAATTGATGTCTTCTTGCAAGCTTGTGAGGTACATGAAGTGATGGCACATGGAGTTTCTCAACCATCATGTAGAGTGTGGAAGAGCCCACATAATGAATGACATGGTTCCCAATCAGTGGTTTCTTATTGGCCAAAGGATGATAAGCTATGGTCTTTAGTTCTCAAACTTGATTTGACTGCATCTTGGCCGCTTGATTTTCCATCACATTTTGAAATCGTTAGTCGACATTCAAAAGCTAGAAACATGCATGTATTAGTCATTTTTCTTTGCAACCAATGAGTATTAATGGTGTGCGCTCTTCAAAAGAAATCAATTGGGTCCTAGTGCATGCCAAAAATTAATTCTTGGCTATTATGAGGAATGATATGTAAATATCCATGTATGTAGGTGATTAATAGTGATGAAATCGATGCCAATGATTAATTACTTCCTTGATCATGTGACGCCAAAATTGATGATCAAGCACCATCATAATTTATTCATAAATATGGATGGAGTGATTTCCATTTTAACCATTGCAATTATTAGTTAGCATTTTTTTGAATTTGTGCAAAGAGTGAGGAGTGTTCCATTGTGAGCCTGAAAAGCTAATAGGCAAAGAAGATGAGCAAGCCAGTCACTTTTGCATTACTAGTAGGGAGGTCTCTAAGGCTCAATGTGTAGAAGCCTCATGGTGATGTCTCTATACATGAGTATACTATCATTGAACACGTTTCATCTATGAAGGAGAAATCTCTTTGTGGGAAGTCTTTGTGTGCTCCTACTAGATGCAACAATAGGTTAAGACACCAAGGTATCACTATAGAGAAGCTAGAGGAGAAAGGAAAAGATCTCGCACTATTCACACCTAGAGTACATTGAAAGATAAGGTATGGTCAATGCCCTTATGGAGGATAGAGCTCCCAAATTGCTATCACAGATAGCCCTTCAGATAGTGAAATGGAAATATACTTAGGCTATTAGTGGTACCTTATGATGCTGAATCAAGTTGCAGTCCCAACAGTGGAGGTATTATCAGTTCCATCGATATTTATGAAAATTTTGAGTGGGTGTGATGGCTCTGTTGCAAGTAATGGTAAAGATGAGGAGGGAATGGAAGATTATTCCCTACCTCTTGCAAGGACATGAAGTGGGCATGTGTACCATTTTTTCTTTTGTTCCTTGTGTTCGTTGTTGGTTTTTTGGTTCTCATGCTGACTATGGAAACTTGAGGTGAGGTGGATGTGGAATGCAAGGCCTAGCTAACAGTTAATGGAAATTTTTGGTGGCTTTTTCATTTTCCTTTTGATGGTGGTTATCAATTTAATCTCCCCTATTCAAAAAATGATTACAGGTCACCATGTGGGGAATTTTGATATGAAATTCAAATTGGTGCTAAAATGAAACATTCTAGAAATGTAATTGCATTTGAGCCAAATGCTTGTTCCTCCCTTGTACTATAAAATAGATTTCATGGCTCATTACAAAGTGTTCTAAATTTTTTTGAGTCCTGTATATGGTCTGGGTATAAACTAGATGTAGAAAGGGTTCCAATCAAAAGAACAGTCAGGTTGTCTTTGGTGTGAATCTTAAATGTAATAGTCTTAAAGTAGTTTTATAGACATTACTAATATAAAAAAAAATCTTATATCTAAAACATTTACTCTCCTGCTATAAATTTTTCCAAATTATGAATGAAATATCAATAATATCTTTGTTTATCACCAAATGCTTATTTGAATGTGTGTCCTCATTTATGCTTAACTCAAAGAGTTGATTAGATGCTTGAATAGGGTCACATATTTATGATAATTTGCATAGGATCCAATAAGAAGTCATGTTTTGGGAATTGAGAGTTTTTAGGATTCAAGGCATTATGAAAATAGTCCATTATTATAGGGGTTAAAGAATTTGTGTATTACTAGTTATTATATGTTTGACTCCATCGCCCTATTGATAAAACACTGGTTTATTTACTGAAGATATTTACAATTGAACTATGTTGATGGTTTACCCAATCATGTAATTAGAATCAAATCATAATTCATTTAAAATTTGTTAACCATGAGGCATGCACCTAATATAATTTCTTGTTCCTAGCAAATAAATGATTATTTTCTCAAAGGTCATCCAATATTTTAATGGATAATTTTTATTTTCCCTTATAGGAACCCATCTTTGTGTTGATGTGTTCTTTATGAAATAGATCAAAATGAACACAATTAGGAACACCCTCCTAGCTCCCACAAAGCCTGAAGTGAATGAGTAAAGTCCTTAAATCCCTTGTTAAGTTTTCCATTCATCTTATGGATTCTTGATTATAGGAATAGGCTACTCTTTAGAGAATTCTAAGGGTGTACTAGGAGAAACACCAACAAGTGGGCCCCATATTCCTAAGGTGGTGTATGAGTCCTAGATCACTAAATCTAGGCCATACAATCCAAAAACACATGAACTATGATTGGTTACTTGATACATGTTGGGATTCTCCCTAGAAAGATGCATTAATTAAGGCTTGTGCATGTAAAATAAGGTCAAATAAGGCATAAAGAATCTTAATTTATTAATGAAACCTTATATTAGTGTGAAAGTGTAAAGGTACACTTTACAACACCCTAAATAATGCACAACTAGTTTATTTTAGTTTACAAGAGCCCAAGATTTAATGTGAATTTGTTAAACACATTACAACACTAAATCAAGGCACCATTAGAATTAATTTAATAGGGAGGACCCAAATAAGTGAAAAAATATAGAGGGATACATTTTCCATCACTACATTTAGCCCCCACTTTAGTGAGAGGATGAACTTGCTTCAAAATCACACTAAAGTAGAAAAAATCACATCAAGAGGGGTCTGAATGTACTGATGTGGATGGTATAGGATGATAAAGGTCAAATGATTTGGCCAAGCCCCCGAGAGCCAAGATCCTATAGCAAACCAACATAGGAACAAGAGGACACACATGAAAATAATCTAAGGAGAAAATTCAAGGCAAAAGAATACACTTCCAAAGACATAATGGTATAAAAATTAAAAAAACAAAAGAGGTGGATCAAGCTTTATGATTTTTCCTACATGTTGTGGATCAGATCTAGGTTGTCCATCCAAGAAACATTTTAAAGAGGAATTTGATGCTCACTATGCAAATCAAATGCACACTCACAATGACTAGTGGAATCCTATACCCACTAGGTGAGTCCCCAGTGAGACACATATGCACACAGATAGTATGCACTCACACAAAGAGGCAAGTGGTTGTGGGAAAGTCACTCCTAAGTTTAGCTCCCTTACAATAACCATACCAAAGTTATACCTCATGATAAATTTGATAGTGTGTTAGAAAATGATGAGCTTTGAGCTTCATGAGGTAAGAAAAGATCTGGATGTTTGACACCAATGAACAAAGAAGATGACACCACAAACAAGTAAAGTGTATTATGCATAGTGTCCATATAATAGATATTGTAAGTGAAAAATAGTGTAAGGTACATTCAAAGGAATTTTTCTTAGTTCATGTAATGTCTTAACTTACAAGAGAGGACCAATAGAAGAATAGAGGATTCACAACTTGGGGGATGCAGTGTGTCACATCAATCCACTAAGAGGAATACAATATGTTAGGAGAGATCGTGCTCTTAAAGGACATAACACCCAATGTCACCACAAAGAGAAAGAGACATTGCATGAAGTAAGAAGACTACACAATGACACATGAGTTGTAAGGGAATAATTACATGATAAAGGGGTTTCCCCCACAATGAAATCCAAAAATCACACAAGGGATCCATGGATTTGAGGTCAATATGTCTTTGCTGCAATATTTTTAGAGAGCTCAAAATTTTTCATCATTCCCCAAATACTCATGGAATAGGAAGACAAAAGGAAACTAAGAATAAAGAAAAATCCTTTTGGTCAACATGGAAGAGACCTAAATTTCTCAATGCTTACATGATCTCGTTGATGGTGATTTTGGCACCACAACAATACAAGCAGAATATTGCTATTCTACTTCTCAACTATGCTGATGTTACTCAGTGGTCAATGCAACAATAATATTCAAGGGGCCTGCTAGAGTGGAGCTTCTAGATTGTTCTTAGATCAAGCATGAAAATAAAATCTACTTTGATAGGGGTTTTAAAGAAACAACAAAAGATAGATCAGGGTTTTGAAACAGAAAAGAACAATAGTTCATTCAATCTTAACCAGACTTGCTAGCTTCAAGGAATTAGTAAACCAAAATTGCAGAACAAGATAAGCTTGTGATTAACACACAACCTCTTTCATTCACAGTGCTAATTCGCATAATAGATTATAATTACCATTCAAATAAAACACCAAAATAATATTTAATTCCTTAAAGGCTCCACAAATCAAATGATCAAAGTAAGACAAGTATCATTCAAGAACACAACATGAATTAGATTAAACTCTAATTGCTTCTACTATTATTAAAATAGATAAGAAATATTTACAAAGCTAGCACAATCACTAGTGTACAAAGAATCTATGGCCCTAGATTGTTTCCAGCTACACTAAGAGAACTTAGAAAATACATTATAGTTTACATTGAAATCTAACTGCTAACCAAGAAGACAAGAGAAGCTCTCATTACTGAGCACCAAGAAGCAACTCAATCTCCTTCTATTAAACGAATAACTCTTAATAGTCCTAACTCTAAGATGGCTCTTAATCTAAAGTCTTCTAAGTCTCTAGAAATTCTAATCCCTTACTATCTAACCTTTGAAAAGAGGCAAGCTTGCCTTATATACAAAAATGTATCAACTTGAATGTGTTGTCCCATGCACTAGGGTTTACAAAATATCTACACTTGGGAGAGTCGGCCCTTAGATCCTTTGAAGAGAGTCAATGTGTATTCAATGTGGAAGCCTTGCTATCCATGCTCACAAAGGATCTCAATCCTTAGGAGAAGTCCTTTTGACCCCTTGGCAGTTGCTACATTTATTCTTCTGTCTTGGTGTCCATCTTCGAAGTCCTCCTACAATCTCTCTTGAATGCTCAAAATATCCTTATTAATATTGGCCTACCTCCCATCAGCAGTGGCCACAACTATCCCTATGAGTCATTGATCTTTCATCTATCTTTCAGTTTCCCTCATGTCCCAGACTCCTCTGTATATTGACTATTTTTCTAGAAAATGTCCTTGAGCCTACCTGCAAGTCTGAACCTCATTGCCCGAATTAGTCCATCATCATCTGTTCTCAAAAGGACTCCATCTGGTTTGTATCCTCTTGATATTCTTGCACAAGGGTGGTCAATTAGTCAAAGTAACTAATGAATCACACCTCGGCTTTCCTCTGCTTGGTTCAACATTCACCACACTAGCTTCCTATTAGTTTGAAGGTGATTCCCATTAACTCGCATGTTAGTGAGACACTTATCGTGTCTCGTCAATGTGACTTCATTTTATCGATGATTTGCATAACACATGGAATTCAGAAAGATGCCTTGAAGAGCTATAGGAGTTATACCGAGCTCCCAAAACTAATTAGCATGAGTGCATTCCCTCAGCAAGATATCTCGGTGAACCTCAGGATTCTGTGGTGATCTCACTTTGTGTCAGCAAGAGTACCGCTCGTTGCTATGACCTCATAGTGAAGTCCTTGCTTTCTTCCCCGAGCTCTTTTGATTCCATCAGTAAGACACTTATGTAATCATACCGACATGTATCCTTTCGCTTCACATGTGTCACTATAACCTCACCTCTTCAGCCAGACACTATGCCAAAAGCTTTACTCTTTGCCAACCTTAGACCCTTGGTGGGACCCTTCCATGTTGGTAAGAATTCTGGAAAAATCACTTTTGTGTCACCAAGACTTCCCTGTGGTCATACCGAGAGATCTCCCTCTTTGTGTCTTGTCGGCATGACCAAATGTACTCACTGAGAGCTCCCTCCGAAGAAAAGTCTTTCACTGAAAAGCATACCTCCATCTATGGTTGGTGAGACTTGAGGGCTTCGACAAGACCTTCCCCAAAGTCAAAACCTTTCACAGATATGTATCCTCTCTTGCCGGGCTTCCCTATCACCAAGAACTTATTTCATTGGTAAGACACTACACCAAATGCCCACACTCTCTCCGAAGACATCCTTGTTAGTGAGAGATGAAGCAATCGGGGAGACTTTTCGCCGAAGACCTAACTCTCACCAAAAGCACTTGTTTGTTTTTCTTTTTGCCAGTCAGTTGGACATCATGGTTTCGCCAAGACTCCACCCCAAACTCAATACCTCCTACTGAGACACCTTCTCCCTGCCACCAGTCGGTGAGACCGAAAGGCCTCACCGAGACCATGTGCCAAAGAAGAGACTCCTGCCGAAGTGCTTGATCCTTTTGTTAGTCGGTAAGATTTTCTTTCTCTACCGAGACTTCTTGGTGAGTAGACAACCCTATGGCAATATAAGAACCAATCTTTGATGGCAGTGAGCAAGACCCACTAAATTTCTCACCCAAGACACCTTGGTCGAGGAGACATGCAGCCTTCAATAAGAGCACATGCCGAATCGAAAAGGTTTGGCCGAAGTGTTTGCTAGTGGCGTGATAGTCGGTGAGACCCAAAGACCTCGCCATGACCTCCTTCTGAAAGAAGCCCCTACCATTGATAGGAATTTTCATGTCACCAAAAGGATGACCCCTATCTTGCCAATAGAGCCTTTCTATAATTTCACTCACCATGACAATCCTGAAGCCTTGTCAATAGGACACACAGACACACTTCAACAAAGAGAACTAGTAGTCAGCCAAACATCTGCAAGGTCTCACTAACTCTTGCCTTAATTGATTTTCATGACCAACTAGATTGATGCATGCACCCCAATTGAGCTCCCCTGACAAATATCATCCTATAGTAGGATTTAATCCTGCATTCAACAGAGAATATCATACGAACATAAGATAATTAATCAAAGTCATCATTGAAACGAAACCCACATCAGTAAGGTGCAATTAAATCTTCAAACAAATGATCATACCAACAGCTTGGGTTTTAGGCTAACCCACAGAATCCAAGCTGGGGAAGAATTCTGGAGAATTCTGAGTTGGGTGGATTCTAGTAGATGAAAGCATGAAACACCATTAGAAACTCAATCCAACATTATCAAACCAGAAACAACATGTGAGACCTCAAAGTAGCATAAGGGAAACATAAAATGCATCAATATTTATTAACTGGCCCTACTTCTTAACACTTCACTAGACTTCAGGGAAATCCACGTGGGATAGAATTCCGCAAAGGAGAAGATGCTTTGGCCAACCCGGGACAAATAGGGAACATTGGATTTCAGGAAAATTTAGGGAAGAAAGAAATCTACAAAAATTCAGTCCACGTGGATTTTGGTGAAGACCGAAAATACGTGAACCCACAACGCTCAGCCGGAGTTCAAGTGAAACCTAAGAAAATCTGGATTGGGTGGAGAATCTTGAATTCAACAGGATACCCAAATTCTGACTGAGGTAGAAAATAGAAGCAACCCAATTGGAAAGGAAAAAGACCCAAAACAGAGAAACCAAAAGAGAAAGGGGGGCCCATTTTGATCCAGATCAAAGTGGGGTGGTTATGCAAGGCATAACAAATGGTGACTCGGCTGGGAAAATGGTTTAACCATTTTCATGAATCTAAAGGATTCAACTACCCAGAACTCCTAGTTCATGAACATCACAACTCCAGTTGGGTCAGTTATAATAAACAAGGTAGAGCTAGAATCTCAAATGTAAGTCAATCAATGGCTACCCTTAAACCTGTATGTGCTTGATTGTGCATCATTCTCTCATGAAGCTTTCTTCATCTTTTGAACAACAACATGTAAGATTTGAACTACATGAGTTCATTTCCTTCGTGCAATGATATCCCAAGCATTGCTCCACTACCAGTCAAGCATCCATAGCCCTGACAGAGATACCTCTAGTTTTCTCTCAGCATTGCTCTACTGCCAGTCAGGCATCCATAGCCCCGATAGAGATACTGGAATCACCCATTCATATTGAATCCTCTTTTCTTTTGATAATTCTTTCCTTTGAGTTTCAACATTTCATTTAGCTTCTTTTTTTCAATATGTCGATGCTTAATACTTTGATCTCAAATAAAACTACGTTGGACCTCATTAAAACACTTGAAATCAGATTTTTCACTCAAAATCTTACACCACTATCATCCTAAGACAAATACAATTCACTAGAAGAGGAGATGATTTTAACGATTTGCATTTATCTGGGAGTTAAAGAAGAAGGATTGCTTACTTAGTACCTTATTTTTATCACTTTCCACAACCTTTATTGAAAACAAACATGAAACAAAGAATTTAGGATAGAATCATTGGACTAGGATAACCACAGCCATTCTGTCCCATCTCTCCCACCACCCTGCTTGAGAACCCCTGTAACAAATCCTGAGCAAACGGACAAACCCAAAGAAAATGCTAGCACAGCTGTTCACAGACAGCAGTTTGTTTACCACTGTCAAAGAGTAGTAGATTATTCACACAAAGGGAAGAATTATTCATAAACAAGAGCACAAAAGTTATATACATAACCATAGATTATTTACAAATAGGGGACAAAATAAATTATTTACATAAAAGAAAACAAAGAATTACTTATATACAGAACATAAATTAACAAGCCTCAAGATTCAAAATAGTACTTAAGGAACTACCCATTAATAGGAAACAAAATCAGCTCTCCAGTTAGGCTACTCAGTCTGAAAGCATTTTCCCCTAGGATCTCAGCAATTTGATAAGGACCTATCCATAGTTTGTCAAACTTTTGGTGGCTGCCCTTCTTTTCATTGGCTTTATCCCATAACAATACTAGGTCTGATATCCTAAAAGCTTTTATCTCAACTCTTTTGTCAAACCAACATTTGACAACAGACTGATGTCTAAAGAACTATTGTAAAGCAGCATCTCTTTGCTCTTCTAGTTTTAACAAAGTAGCTAGTCTTATCTCTATCCTATTGTCACTGGAGTAAAACTTTTGCATGAACTCCAAGATAGGTATTTGCAAATGGATAGGAAAGAAAGGCTCTTGGCCATATACCAGCTTGAATGGTGAGGTATTTAAAGCAGCCTTAATCATAGTCCTATTTGACCATAATGCGAATCTAAGCTGGGTGTGCCAGTCTCTAGGGTTATGCTCTAACAATTTCTTAATCACCCCTAAGAGATTCTTGTTGTTAGACTCTACAACACCATTGCCTTGTGGATAATAGTTTGAGGAATACTTCAAGACAATCTTATGATTGTAGGCCCAAGAAATAATCTCAACAGATGAAAAATTGGAACCATTATCACATACTAGAGCAAAGGGTACCCCAAACCTCGTAGTGATGCATTCGGTGGGGAACTTGATCACTAACTTCATTGTGTTATTTTGGCAAGGTATGGCCTCTATCCACCTTGTACAGTAATTAGTAGCATTCAAGATAAACTTATGTCCTATAGAGGAATTCAGGTTAATCACTCCAATGAAATCCAGTGCCCACTGTGCAAATGACCTTACCTCGTAAATGGGCTGTAGTGGCATGGTTGCATAGCGTTCCCTTGGTGCTAAAACCTGGCAAGTGTGACATGTCCTGACATGTTGGTGTGCATCCTTTAATATACAGGGCTAATAATAACCAACTCAGAGAATCTGGTGTGCCAGAGAATCAGCAGAACCATGACTTGTGCCATGTTTCCCATCAAACTCAGTAATCACCTGCTTGGCCTCTTGATGATCAAGGCACCTTAGGTATATTCATTTGAAGTTCCTCCTATATAGAAAACTTCCTTTGAACATATAATGAGAACTCTTTAGTTTCAAATCTCTCCTTTGATTTGAATTCATCCTTTCTAGACATCGATTGTTAAGCATCAGGTGGACAACATCAGCATACGAGGGATCGTCGGAAAAGGATTGGGCTGCGTATTGTTGACAGACAATATTATCACCGATATTCGCCATCAATTGGGATAAACCCATGCCCTTGACTAGTTTCATGGGATGCATCTCTAGGTAAAATTCCTGCAAGATGGTCATCCACTTGCCTCTCCTTTCTCCTAGCTCACTCTGCATTAGTAGGGACTTCACAGCCACATCAGTAACGACAACGACAACTTGAATTTGAAGGATGTAATGTCAGAATTTCTTAACGGCCTAGACCAACACAAAGGCTTTCTTTTCTAGAGGTGAATATTTGATTTTTGCATTCTTGAATGGGGAACTCATGAATGCAATTGGTCTTCACTCCACCTCTTGCTCTGCTAATACGAATGCTCGAAAGAAAGAGTAAATGTAGAATGACTTGAGGTAATCTGACTCCGGGTAAGCATAGGTGCTTCTAAAAAATGGACCTTTCTGGATTCTGTGCTTAATGTGACCTTTCTATCTCTATCCACTTCTAGATTCAATCTGATAATTCTAGTCAAGTGATCTTCTCGTATTTAGATTCAACTCGGTCTGGGTCGATTGAGATTCCCCTTTTTGAGATTATATGTCCCAAAATTTTTCCCTCTGTGACTCTACACACGCACTTGTTGGGATTCAAGGAAACACCATATTGAATACATCTCTAGAGAACCTTAGCCAAACGCAACACAGTTATCCAGGAACATTGTCAGGTCATCAATGTAGATAATAATGCATTTTCCAATCAGGTCCTTGTGCTTAAGGTCCATTGGCGTATCGGTCATTTCCAAAGATTTTACTGTACCGAATGGAATCCTCCTATAAGCAAACATTCCCCACTTGGTTGTGAATGCTATCTTCATTCTATCCTCGTAGTTGACCATCACCTAATTGTATCCAGAGTAGCCATCCAATAATGACATCATTTGTGCCCCATTAACAATTTGTAAGACTTCATTCGAAGAAGGGAACATATAGTTATCCTTTTTTAATGCTCTATTCAAATTTCTAAAGTCAACACATAGCCTGATCTCCCCATTTTTCTTGCAAACTAGAACTAGATTGGCTACCCATGTTGAATGGCGCACAAGGAAGATTATCCTTGTGGACAAAAAAATTTGAACTTCTTTGTAGATCAATGGCTCAATCAAGGCATTAACAGGGCATTGCTTTTGTTGAAAAGGTTTAACATCAGGCTTTAAGGGGATAGTGTGAGTCATGAGAGAAGAATCAAATGTCTGGAGGTCTTGATACCCCCAGGCAATCACAGCAATATCACTTTTTAACGCCCTCAATAAGTCTTTTCTAATTGCATCAGGGCAAGCCTTCCCTATGTAGACATTCCTTTTAGGACTCGAGTTAGCAAGGTTGACCATTTCATATTCAACTCCCTTTCCTTCAACTCATACCTTTTCTTGAGCCTTCAGATATAAGTCAAAAATTCTCTCCAATGCCACCATTCCCTTGGGAATGCTATTACTTTTCAAATTAAGGACTCCTTCTATATCACATTCCTCAGGATTCCAATCTCCTTGGTCTTTGTTGGACTCATCAATAATTTTCCCCTCAAAGACATCTGACCTTGCTAAGAAGGCCATAATATGTTGATCATCATCAAAGACCTAGAAATTCTTGATATTGTCAGGAACATCTAGGGTGGACATTGGTTCTACTAAGAATTTTTTGAACTTGGAGCCTTGCGTAGGCTCCAAGGTGCTTGCAACAACTACCAGTGAATTAGCTACTTGATTTTCCTCTCTAGGGATTAGATTAATGCCAAAGGAATCAAAATCTTCAATCAGGTTCCATACCCTGTTTCTATATGCTGCCAGCCTTTTATTGTGGTAGGTGTACTGGTTGCGCAGTTGCTTGACAATAGCTTCTGAATCTCCCTTGACCATTAGGGCTGTAACTTTCTTCTTGTGTGCAAAAATCAGTCCCCATGCCAGAGCTTCATATTTAGTTACATTATTAGTGCACCCAAACTGCAGCCTGTAAGAGGCAAAGAAAACTTTTCCTTTTGGGCTAGTTAGTACAATTCCAACACCACAACTGGTTTTGGACTTAGATCCATCAAAGGTTAGGGTCTACAACTAATCAATAGTTGGGGGTAATCCTTTTGAAGTTTTCACAAGTATTTGAATAGGATCAACCAAAGGTGGGAGCTTCTGATCCTTGGGACTAGTCATAGGGGAATAATTCTCTAAAGATTGTCTAGGTATACTTTTCAATTTTGGCTCAACTGTATCATCTAACCTATGGTTATTTGCCTAGCAATCACTTGTCCCTTTTGTTGATTGGTTGAGTTTTGTTTCCTTCATGAGTGTAGGGGTATCAAACAATCCTTGGGGCTACTCTTTATCAACATGCTGATTCAGGAATATGTCTAGGGTGGGATCTATTTGAGAGAGAAATCCTATTGCAGGCACCTTATCCTTGGTTAGCATGGTTTCTTCCTTGGCCTTAAATGAAAAGCAATCTGTAATGGTCTTAGGGCGACTTGTGCCAGCTTCCTTAGCTTGGGGAACCTGACTTAAGACATCAATGCATTGCTGACAAGTTATTTTAGAGTGGTTTTGATAGTGTACCCTACACCAATTAGGGAGCAAAAGGCTTAGAAAATCAGTGTCTTTCCCTAGGACTAGTTGGTCTTGTTGCAGCTTTCTAATGAAGGCCTATTGATTTCCATTAATTGTAGCATTAGGACATTTCAATTTTGACATGTCTTTGGGATTGAGAACTGAGAAAGTCATAATTTCTTCTTGCTTATAAACCCCCATCTCAGTCTTAAAGTAGGCCACCTCATTGAGACAATCATACTCAGTGATGATATGCTTAAGGCAAGGCTCACTTTCAATCCTAATCTAATTAGGAATCTCTTTCCATGATAGCCACATATGTGAGAAGTCAAGGGCAAGATACCCCCCTAAATTTTTCATCAAATCCTGACTTAGCAGCATACCATAGGTCCTCGGAATATTTGCCACTTGAATATCTATGTTAGTTAGGATCCTAGGATTAGAGCCAACTTGGACATGTATGTTCTTTAACTCCCCCACTACATTGAACTCTGTTTTGTCAAGTTGAATGAGCTTCTTATTGGTTTGAATGGGGTTTAATCCTAACTTCCTGCATATGGAAGATGGCATGACATTTCCCGAAGCCCCGAGTCCAATAAGCAGTTATGTAGGTTTTTTCCAGAAATTCTTAAACTTAGAAGGAAAGGTGGAGTACCTACCTTGGTTCCGTATAAGGCTGCATTCACATCCCTAGCAAGTGCCACCTTTCTCTTTGCTTTTGAATTATTAGCTTGTTCTAGATCCTTCAGCACTATCTCCCTTTGGGCAGAGCACCACTTCAAAATGTCAAAATATGACAAAGAAGTTTTTTGTTTCTGCATCTCAAAAATAATGTCAAATTCTGCATTATAACTTGAATTACTTTTGAAAACAGTTGAGGGATTACCCTTGTTGTGGTGACTAGGTAGGCCTTGTGGTGGAGGAGGATTATTATCAGCACCTTGATTTGGAGGCACCATGTGATTAGGAGGTGCTGATGTAGTGAATGGCCCCTTACCTTGATTTCTTAGGAAGTGACCTCCCTTTGTCTGAAAAGCTTGGGCATCATATGAATCCTCCTCTGGTTCATTCTCTTCTTGCCTTAGGAATAAGGGCTCCTCCTCGAAGAGCTCATAAGTCATTGCAGTATTCGTCGAGTCACCTCCTTTGTGTGAATTCCCTTGGAATGTGTGAGCATCTTCATGTGCCATCTTGACAACTTTCTCCATTTGAGGGAAATTTACCTCAGAATGGGTTGTCGTATCATGCAACCTGCACCAATTGGTCATGAAATTCAAATCAGCCACATTTGCAGTATGTGCTCTCTCCTCATTTGCCTGATAGTTGTGAGGCACTCCACCATTATTAGGCCTTGTATTCCATTGCCTATTGTTATTTATTCTCTAGTTGTACCTTTTTTTTGGTTTTGATAACCTCTTTGGTTGTAGTTGTTGTTACTCTGATAAGTACCCTGGTTATTACTATTCTAATTAGGGTAGTTTGTTTGGTTTTGGGAAGGGTTCAACTGAACTTGAGCCATGTCATTGGTAACTTGAGATAGCGTTTTCTTCAGGGTTTTACCTCATTTATAAGTTGGACTGTCTTTTTGCTTTCCACTCTCTTAACAATAGGTGGTTGATCAACATGGCTTGATGTTCTAATTTGGTTAAGGTGACCATGGGAACCTTGAGGAACCTATGGTTGTTGAAAGAGATCAGAAGTTCCAATAGCAAAGAATGGGATAGGTCGTTGGGTTTGCAACTCAGACATAGGTCCATAGTGGGAAGGAGACATCCCTAGTATAGTGTTGAATAGAGGAGTCGAGCTATGCATCTAATATCCCATTGAAAGGAAACCTCCTCCTAGACTTCCTTGTTGAGAACTAACTTGTTATTGCAGCTTAATAGCCAAATGATAGACTTTGGATAGGGAATCAATACCAGCTGCTGGATATGTCCTTTGCAAGAACAAGCCAAGCAAAGGGTCTATAACCCTAAAGTATGTCTGGATAGCACTATTCTCAGTAACTAGATATGGATCTTGTAATCTCCTATACATTCGCTGAAATCTGGTATTGAATAAAGGTAGGGATTCACCTGGTCCCTTCCTTATGGTTGTAAACTAATGATATAAAAGATTTGGATCCACATACACCCTGAATTGGTTGATGAAAGCATTTTCCAAATGTGTCCAAGTCAGAATGAAACCTTGACGAAGATTAAGTTACCAATTATATGCCATGTCCCCTAAAGAGTAAGGGAACAACCTATAGACCACATCATGGTGGGCTATTTGAGCTCTTGTATATGATCTTCAACACTCCTTGACTCACCATGAATGTACTTAGGGTAGAATTTCTCAAAGTTTTTTGGCATATCGTGAAAACCTCTAGGGATAGTCTCTAATGGAGAGGGATTATTTTGAAAGAATGCCATTGGTGGTGGTGGTAGTGGTTGAGCCAACTATTGTATGAGTTGAATCAGCTATGATGATACTTGAAATGAATTGGTAGGTGGATTAATGGGTATCAACTGGGGTATTGGTGAAAATCCTAGTGGAGTGAGTGGAGCTGATAAGGGGGGAATAATGGTTGCCCCAGTCTTATGACTCTTGTGTTTTATTGGGGTCTTGAGTTCTATCAAAGGTGGTGGATTTTTAGCTGATCGAAGAACTCTATGGGGCTTCTCTATGGATAAAAGCCCAACTTTATCTAGCTTTCCCTTCTAGGCCCTTCCTCTAGTGCCAATTCTTGTTGATGGTGATTTTGGCACCACAACAATGCAAGCATAATATTGCTATTTTGCTTCTCCTGAAAGAGAAAGGCAACACATAGATGCCTTAGCTCCCAAGGTCTTTGTAGTTGGGTCTCAACTGTGCTAATGTTACTTAGTAGTCAATGCAATAGTAATATTTAGGGGGCCTGCTGGTGTGGAGCTTCTGGATTGTTCTTAGATCAAGCATGAAAATAAAATCTACTTTAACAAGGGTTTTAAAGAAACAACAAAAGATAGATCAGGGTTTTCAAACATAAAAGAACAACAGTTCATCCAATCTTAACCAGACTTGCTAGCTTCAAGGAATTAGTAAACCAAAAATATAGAACAAGATAAGCTTGTGATTAACACACAACCTCTTTCATTCATAGTGCTAATTCGCATAACAGATTTTAATTACCATTTAAATAAAACACCAAAATAATATTTCATTCCTTAAAGGCTCCACAAATCAAATGATCAAAGTAAGACAAGTATCATTCAAGAACAAAACATGAATAGATTAAACTCTGATTGCTTCTACTATTATTAAAATAGATAAGCAATATTTACAAAGTTGGCACAGTCACCAGTGTACAGAGAATCTGTGGCTCCAGATTGTTTCCAACTACACTAAGAGAACTCAGAAAATACATTATAGTTTACATTGAAATCTAACTGCTAACCAAGAAGACAAGAGAAGCTCTCATTACTAATAACCAAGAAGCAACTCAATCTCCTTCTGTTAAACGAATAACTCCTAATAGTCCTAACTCTAAGATGGCTCTTAATCTAAAGTCTTTTAAGTCTTTGGAAGTTCTAATCCCTTACTGTCTAAGCTTTGAAAAGAGGCAAGCATGCCTTATATACAAAAATGTATCAACTTAAATGTGCTATCCCCTGCAGTAGGGTTTACAAAATATCTGCACCTAGGAGATTCGACCCTCAGATCCTTTGAAGAGAGTCAATGTGTATTCAATGTGGAAGCCCTGCTATCCGTGCTCACAAAGGATCTCAATCCTTAGGAGAAGTCCTTTAGACCCCTAGGAAGTTGCTACATATACTCTTCTGTCTCAGTGTCCATCTTCGAAGTCCTCCTGCAATCTCTCTTGAATGCTCAAAATATCCTTATTAATATTGGCCTACCTCCTGTCAACATTGGCCACAACTGTCCCTGTGAGTCATTGATCTTTCATCTTTCTTTCAGTTTCCCTCATGTCCCAGACTCCTCTATATATTGACTATTTTTCTAGAAAACATTCTTGAGCCTGCCTATGGATCTGAACCTCATCACCCAAATTAGTCCATCATCATCTCTTCTCAAAAGGACTCCATCTAGTTTGTATCCTCTTGATCTTCTTACATAGGGGTGGTCAATCAGTCAAAGGGATTGATGAATCACACTTTTGCTTTCCTCTACTTGGTTCGACATTCGCCACGCTAGCTTCTTGTTGATTTGAAGGTGATTCCCATTGACTTGCATGTTAGTGAGACACTTATCATGTCTTGCCAATGCTATAGGAGTTATACCGAGCTCCCAAAACCAATCAACACGAGTGCATTCCCTTGGCAAGATATCTCGACGAAACTCAAGATTCCATGGTGATCTCACTTTGTGTCAGCAACAGTACCACTCATCGCTGTGACCTCATAGCAAAGTCCTCACTTTCTTCCCTGAGCTCTTTTGATAATATCGGCAAGACACTAATGTAATCATACTGACATGTATCATTTCACTTCACATGTGTCGCTGTAACCTCACCTCTTTGACCAGACACTATGCTGAAGGCTTTACCCTTTGCCAACTTTAGACTATTGGTGGGACCCTTTCATGTCGGTAAGACTTC
This sequence comes from Sequoia sempervirens, assembly GCA_007258455.2. Classification (NCBI taxonomy): domain Eukaryota; kingdom Viridiplantae; phylum Streptophyta; class Pinopsida; order Cupressales; family Cupressaceae; genus Sequoia; species Sequoia sempervirens. The sequence continues at coordinate 22,153 of VDFB02091054.1, forward strand.
TGGAAAAATCACTTCTATGTCACCAAGACTTCCTTGTGGTCATACCAAGAGATCTCCCTCTTTGTGTCTTGTCAGTGTGACCAAATGTACTCACTGAGAGCTCCCTCTGAAGGAAAGTCTTTCGCCAAAAAAAATACCTCCATCTATGGTTGGTGAGACCTGAGGGCTTTTGCAAGACCTTCCCTGAAGTCGAAACCTTTCACCAATATGTATCCTCTCTCACCAGGCTTCCTTGTCACCAAGACCTCATTTCATTGGCGAGACACTACGCCGAATGCCCACACTCTCTCTAAAGACATCCTTGTCGGCGAGAGACAAAGCACTCGGGGAGACATTCTACTGAAGACCTAACTCTCACAGAAGGTACTCGTTTGTTTTTTTTTTTTTTTGCTATTTGGTGGGACATCAGGCTTTCACAAAGACTCCATGCTGAACTTAATACCTCCTACTGACATGCCTTCTCCCTGCTACCGGTCGGTGAGACCAAAAGGCCTCGTCAAGACCATGTGCCGAAGAAGAGACTCCCGCTGAAGTGCTTGATCCTTTTGTTAGTCGATAAGACTTTATTTCTCTATCGAGACTTCTTGGTGAAGAGAAAACCCTATGGCAATATAAGAACCAATCTTTGATGGTAGTCAAAAAGACCCACTAACTTTCTAATCAAAGACACCCCGGTCAAAGAGACATGGAGCCTTCAGTAAGAGCACATGCCAAATCCAAAAATGTTTGGCCAAAGTGTTTGCTAGTGGCGTGATAGTTGATGAGACCTGAAGACCTCACCATGAACTCCTTCCAAAAGAAGCCCCTACCATCGATAGGGAATTTTCATGTCACCAAAAGGACAACCCATGTCTTACTGATAGATCCTCTCTATAATTTCACTCGCCATGACAATATTGAAGTTGTGTCGATAGGCAACACATACACACTTCAACAGAGAGCACTAGTAGTCAGCCAGACATCTACAGGGTCTTGCTGACTCTTGCCTTAGTTGATTTTCATGACCAACTAGACTGAAGCTTGTGATGAGCCTAAAATATGCTCATAATTTGATGATATGATAAACTTTTATATGATTTCATTTTTGTTATTTCATGGCTGTTTAAACTTTGATGAAACCTTTTATGGGGATATCCTGTAGCAAGACACTTTTGTATTCCTGCAGCCTATTGTGTTGACTTGATTGCATTTATTGCCCTGTTGACTCCCGAAAATGGCTGGTATATCGTATACAGTTTTTAAATGGTGAAGTAGATTTGAAATGTGTGATTAATGAATAGATATCGTGTATGTACCATATGCCTCTTCTTGCGCGTCTGTTACCTTTTGTTTCGCAGGTTGTTGAAGAAGGATCGAGTCAAGCGCAGCCAATCTTGGCCTTGCAGTAAAGCCCATTTCCTGCACGACTTTGAGGAAGCTCCGCCAAAGACTCTTTGACCGAAACCGATTTGGAAAGATTTTTAATGGAAAGTCAATCTGGAGAGAGTGGAGCGCTAGATTCTCTCTGAATCGGGTTGAACACATAAATTCATTTATGAAGTTTGTTCCTTGATTCAGGGATATACTTTACTTCCACGTCTTTCTTTGATAAAGTTAGTTAGTTAGTTGTTCTTTTAATTTTAAAAATAAGATACTCCTCTGGCGAGGTAGTGATAGGAGAGAAATAGAATAGTAATGGGCCGTTTTTAGGTAAGATAGAAACAGAGTAGAAAAGATCATGTAAGAATCATATGATAATGAAAGACAGAATCTGTTTGACCAGAAGCGGAGTTTGTTGTTAGTTTTCACACCAACAAGACAATGTATTTCATTCTGTTTTCATGAATAAAGATCGATGAAGTTTTGAGTTCAGCATCTGTGTAATCAGTAGATGCTTGCTAAGGGGGCCCACTTAGTAAGTATATGTAGTTAATTAGTTAGATGTTCTTTTCTGCTGATATCCAGTTAGCTTTCATCTTTTGAAGTTTGTGTACAAACTGAGTCTTACTGCTTGCTTTCTACTTGACATGGGGAATCCATCCACAGCAGTTGTTCCCTGACATAAGGCCAGTTCATGGTTTGTGCCGGTCATTGGCTATTATAGTTTGTTTAATCAAGCATAGTTGAGTTAAAGAATTCTACATTACCATTCTGTAGCTTAGATAGAATTTATTTCCAGTATATATTTTTGCTAAGATTTGACTAAAACAAATTCCTAGTGCATATACTTTGCTGCGCCATTTAAAGTCTATGTCCCCTAGTTTGACAAGTAAATGAACGTCCACAGAAAGATATTAGTCACCTGTTGGAATGTCCAATTCCCAGGAAAGTTTCATTGTGATATTCATATCCTTTTGTGAGTGCGAGCCATTTTTGGCGCCGTTGCCAGGGATGGTGTCTAACTAGGAGTCTGACAAAGTCATTTTCAGCATTAGTTTAGTCTGTTAGTCAAAATTTTCAAAATCTTTCAGAGTCGTTATTCACCATGGCCATGCATAGAAGAAGAAGAGCGCCTTTGGGAAGGGTTCCTCCCTAAAAATTTGTTTTATTGAACTACCATTTGACCGGTGATATGAACACGAGGAAAATCCATTTGCTCTACTATTCCAACACCCAGCCATGGCAAATAATCCACCTAATAATCCACCTCCTGCATTTGAGTTTCCCATTGTTCCCCAACAAGATACTGATAATCTTAAAACATCCCCTCTTCCTTGCTTCAAGGTTTTATGGCACGGTCGCGAGAGATCCGAGAAACCTTTACCGTTTGAATTTGATGTCCTGTCATGATTATGACTACAACAGCGACGCTCATGGCCGGAAACCATTTCCTTCCACTTTGAAGGAAGGAGCTCTGAGATGGTTCATGAGTCTGGGAAGAGGCGTCGTTGATAGTTGGTTGGCCATGCAGATGAAATTCCTTGAAAAGTATAAGGAATATTGTAAGAGTGCCAGCAAAGGTGATGACATATTCTGAATTCAGCAGAAGGAGGATGAAAGTTTGGAAGACTATATTTCAAGGTTTTTGTTTTCATTAAAAAGAAACTCAAACCATACTCTTAACAAGGACTCTCAGAAACTACTCTTTCGGGAATCGGTGATACTGTGATGGCATACGGACCTAATGGGAGGAGGTGATATAACTCAAGCGCCTTGGGATGATATCTGAGGAGAAGATATACTACTCTCGAGCAATAGTTAGAAGGTCAAGTTCATCATGCCGATTGGGGGAAGTCTTCTTAGGTGGAGTTCCGAATGGAGATCTAAAATACACTTTATCGATTTCAAGCGGGGACATCATTAATAATATGGCTACAATTGGATACTATACAAGCTTCGAGAAAAACATCACGAGAAAGGCAGAGGGTAGCTTTAGTGAGTTCTGTCCCTCTGTAGACAAAAGAAGCGTGATTACGAATACAAGATGGTGGCTAATCACGGAAGCCGGACAAGCGATTTCAAACCAATGGAAGGTGATGATGATCAAGTGTTCTTTGTTGCACAAAGGAGACCATGGGCCCAAAGGCAAGGTATGCCTCAAGACCCTTTAACTTTTGGTAATCCCTATTCTAGCTATAATAACCAATGACAACAAGCATATGGACCACCACCACCATGGAATCCGCCTCAACCAAGCTGGCCTAATTATCAAACCCCGCAGTGGCAATCTCCTCAAGGAGGTTGGCAGCAGCCACAAGGTCAATGGACCCCACCTTCAGGAAATTGGCAACAAAATACTCAATGCAGAGGTCCTCAACAATGGAAAAACCAGTCTCCTTGGTTCCTGCAGCCTCCACAGCCACAACAACAGGCCCTTATGCCATCTCCTGCAGCAACTACCATAAATCCTGGACCTCCAAAGAAAATGCCTATGTCTGCCCAGCCGTTGCCTAATCCCAATAATAAGCAACCGCAGCAACCTCAACAGCCTGTGTATATTTCTGAAGCCAACCAATATCAAGCTTATGCCTTAAATGTTAATGACATCCATCTAAGGTCTGGAACTACTTTACCTGCTCCCAAACCACCTCTGATTACAGAAATATCTGATTCACCCTTTGAAGAATCTAATGCACCTGTTGTTTCCACTAAACACATGCCTATACCCGATACAGTTTCTATGGAACCTGTTTTGCAGAGACAAGATAAACCACCTTTTCCTCAGAGGTTACAAAGTACTGAATCTAAACTCATGGAAGAACCCACTTTTGATATACTAGATCAGCTCAAGAATGTGCAAATTCAAATCCCTTTGTTTCAGGCTATTAAAGATGTTCCCATTTTTAGAAAAGCTATTAAAGAAGCCTGTTTGAAGAAGCCTGGATGAAAGAAAAAGGATCCCCAAACAATTCATGTCTTAGGGAAATTGGCTGATATAATGTTGGGAAATGTAGTCATTCCAAAGTATATTGACCCTAGAAGCCCTGTAGTACAGATACATATAAATGGCCAAGCTGTAAAAAATGTTTTGATTGATTTAGGAGCTACCATTAATGTAATGAAAAAGCATACTATGGACTCCTTGAATATTTCAAACATTCGGTCTACACCCACAGTTCTGCAGCTTGCAGACAGCTCCACAGTCAAACCTGATGGGATGATAGAAGATGTAATTGTCACTCTTGAATCTTGGGAGTATCTTGCTGATTTTACAATATTATCAGTTAAGGCAACTTTAGGAGGGTATCTAGTTATCCTTGGTAGGCCATGGTTAGCAACTACTGATGCTTTTATAGGATGTCGTTCTGGAGATATGACCATTT